>VMBQ01005762.1:21135-44345 GCA_007657795.1 Dreissena rostriformis
AAAAAAAAACAACAAATGGGGCTTATCTCTTTCACAAACAGCTTTTGTCTAATTTTGCCGTCAGTTGTTCTAACTAATAGATTGGTTGCTATGCAAAAAATCTTGACTATTCCTGATTGTAATATGGCGCAGTATGTGACCATTCACCTTTCCCATGTTGCCAGGGATCCCAGAGCTCCATGGTGAACGTGATGGCCCTACCAACCCTGAATAACTCAGACCGGGGCTTCAAGTTCCCACCCCCACCCCCGCCAAAAGACGTCAACTGCACTCAGGTACGGTCAAGCAGTTCTTTGCATTTTTGCCTTCTATTGCTGTTAGATTGGTTCATCACTTTGGAAAAAAATCGTTTTCAGTTGTCTCTAAACGGATTTCATAACATCAGTTTTCCCCTGCAATATTTTTCCTTTCCACAAAGATGAAAAGGCTGTATGTGGGAAGAAATTATTAAGATTATCAAAGATTTAAGTCGATCTAAAAATCATATTTAATTCATTAATAAAATAATCCTCTTAACAGTTCTATCCCAGTTATCCAACATTATAACAGTCTTTTGAAACTACTCCATTGAAAAACTACACCAGAACACCTTAGATACTAGACTCTTCCATATGTATAATTTATATACAATATATATGGCAAAATATTAGAAAATGTTCTCAGACTAATCTGGCTTTCCACCTATGCTCTTTTAAGCTACACCTTGTGTCTTTGTATGACATAAGATAACTTATATGAGCCGCGTTCTGAGAAAACTGGGCTTAATCCATGTGCCTAAGGTGTCCTCCCAGATTATCCTGTGCAGTCCACACAGGCTAATCAGGGACAACACTTTCCGCTAAGACTGGATTTCATTTATAAAAGACTTGGTTTAAACAAAAATTTCCATAAAAGCGGAATGTGTCGTCCCTGATAAGCCTGTGCGGACTGCACAGGCTAATCTGGGACGACACTTTACGCACATGCATTTTGCCAAGTTTTCCCAGAATGAAGCCCATATAATCATGCTTGCTGAATTTACCAGGAAATTTTGGAGGACCAGATATACCTGGTGGATCTCAATGGGGGTCACCGGGGGTTTGGCTTCTCCATCAGGGGTGGACAGGATTTCAATAACATGCCCCTGTTCGTGCTCCGGATTGCAGAGGGAGGGGCGGCAGACTTGGATAAAAGACTCAGGGTATGTTTAGTTTAAACCTATTTATTTTAGCTCGATTGCATCGAAAGCTTAAGGCTTATTTGAAACACTTTTGAGTCCGTTTCCTGGGACTAAAACCAGTACTTGGTGTCTATGGGGGAGATATAAAGAACGCTCCCACAGTGGGGATACAACCGGTGACCTCCCGGTCGCTAGGCGGACACCATATCCACTATGCCATGGCGACTGTTATTGAGGGTAGGTGATATGAATAGTTGTCTGAATTGACCTAGCTAGGTCGTAGTTGAAGTGTGTTTTTTCCCTTACAGTCAAAGTTGTCAAGTTCATTGTGTCTAAGGCATTGGTAATATTTTGAACTTTTTTTGGACTGAAGCCATGTATTCATATGGAACTTTTATAAAATTTAACATCATTTTGCAAATCTTGTTTACATTTTTTCAACAGTTTTAACACATACAATTCAATATATGTGTACACTTGTGAGATTATAATTAAATACAATTAACAGTTGAAATAAGTTCCTATGATTACAATGTATTTAAAACAAAATCTCTACTTTGCAATACCATTACTTTGCCATCTGATAGGTGTATGAAAACAATCATTCATGTTTATATGATAGACAGTAACTGGTTAGACACTCAAAAACATAGCTAAGTACAATTCATTTACCTAATATCACACACCCTTTAACTCTTTCAGTGCTGGAACCGAATTTTGAAGGCCTTTGCAAACAGTTTAAATCCAGATGAGACGCCACAGAACGTGGCGTCTCATCTGGATCCAAACTGTTTGCTATTCTGATAGTATTCTTTGAAAAAAAATGAAGAAAATGCTAATTTAAGAAATTCAGCAGACGACATTTTAGCAGACGACAAATTTCCCAGCATGCAAAGGGTTAACTTGTATGCTGTATGTGCAGGTGGGGGACCAGCTGTTGAAGATCAATGGCTACACTACAGACAGTATGACTCACTCGGAGGCTATAGACATCATACAGAATGGGGGACCCAACCTGCACCTGGTTGTCCGGAGAACGGGAAAACCACCACCTAGCTTTGGTGAGATTAATAATATAAATTGAGTTCTGTTGGATTATGTTGTATATTTATTTTTTCTCAACAGTGCATTTAGTGATGGTATTTTGTGTTCAACATAACAGTTAAATCCTTTTCCAAATAATAATGTCTGATTAATTGTTTTGATATACTTGTTTATGCCCCAAGCATCTACTAATACCAGTAGGCATATAATGATTGGCCTATCAGTCTGTCTGTTCATACCTTCTGCCATCTGTTGTTAGGAGGTTCACACAAAATAGCATGTTTCGTGCAACATCAACACAGCTTTGATACTTGCAGGATTGATGTCTTTGAACGTGTATGATAATCATGTGATTTCTTTCAGAGCCATCCCCCTCCCCCGGGACAAGATACCCCTCATCAGGGCCTCTTACTAATGGCCCCATAGGTCAGAGTTCACCGTATCTTGGGCGACGCAATATCAACTTTGATAGCAGGGACGAACATGTGTATTACAATCACGCTCCCAACAGAACTTACCTTAATAACTGACTGTAAAATGAGAGTGTTATGAGATAAAACATACTATTCTCATGTGGAGAAAGGACTGCAGCAGCCAGGCAGAAGTCTTTCAGGATTTCACAGAGCACCATTGAAGGCTTCATCGGCCATGTTGCCAACTGAGTGGACCTCATATGAATGACCTGCCTGATAGTGTGTCTCATTGGTTACATGTTGTTCATGTAGACTCTTCTGAACACTTCCAAAGCCAACCACCGGTCCCCTAATACTGCAAGTAGCTGGTGAGCTAGGGGATGCGGGTATGGTTTGCGTGAAGCCAAGAGAAACTGCCGAGGATTGAGGCTCCCTCTGTTAAACAGGGCTTAGTGCTTGTGCGTAAAGTGTGGTCACAGATTAGCTTGTGCAGTCGGAAAGGGCTTATTAGGGACGACACTTTTTGCTACGACACTTTACACACATGCATTTAAAGTCGTTTTCCCACAGTTGGGGTCAATTTGCACACATTGGTACAACAGAGGTGCCAGTAAATGTGAGGAGATGACTCAGAAATAGACTGAAACTTATGCAGCATTGTGTATGTGTAGCATTCATGTTTATTACGAGTAGTGTTTAGAATACAAAACAAACAATTATGTACTCTGTGATGTCCAATTTGATATTATTTTGTAAGAACAATGCATGTTAGCTATGTGATAGTTATAAGGAATCACTAAATAATGGAATAAACACGTTAAGAATTGACATTTCACAGATATTGTTTAACAACTCTTTCAATTTCAGGGCTAATTATTATCCATATTGTCAGATTATTGAGGGATATTTTTAAAGTAAAAAATTAATCTGCAAGTAAGAGGTGTGTTTAAAAAACATGTAGATTTAATGAAACTGAGAGAATATAGCAAATTGTTTAATATGTTAAGCTTGTTCTCATATGCACAAAATAATTGTGATATGAATGCCTATGTTTTACACGTACATGTGTGTACAAATGTAATTAACATGAGCATATCTGTGTTACTTATCCTTAATCAATGCCAGTACCCATCAGGTTGTTTTAAATTGTTTTAACTAATTAAACTGTTAGCCATGCTTGGAATTAAGTATTACAATATTGTATTTTTACTGTATTTATTCTCCAAATATAATTATGACATTGCATGCGTTGCCATAGTTGCTGGAGACTTTAGCGCTAGTGCCTTTACAAGTTTACACGATGAATATTTACAAGTGCATCATGTTTTGCAACCAATTTTTAGCTCACCTGAACAAAACATGCTCATGGTGAGCTTTTGTGATCGCCTTTTGTTCGCCATGCATCATATCATGCTTTATCAACATTTAGCTTGTGAACAATCTAGGGCCATATTTATTGGCCAATCTTCATTAAACTTGGTCAGAACATTTGTCCTTATGAAATCTAGGTCGAGTTTGAAACTGTGTCATGTGGAGTCAAAAACTAGTTCAAATTTATAAAAAAAAGCCTGTGAACATTTTAGAGGCCACATTTATTGCCAAATCTTCATGATTTTTTCCTTATAATTATATTGTGAAATCTTGTGTATGCTGCCTTCTCAGAACAGTTAATTTCCACGAGTCTCAGGTGAGCGCCTTAGGGCTTTTGGATCTCTTGTTATCTTGTTCTTGTTAAATGACCATTAATTGGAGAAATCAGTGATTGGAAATTTAACATAGTTGAGAAAAATTCCTTTATATTTGATTAGGAATCAAGTTGCTTTCCATTTTTTCCGCTGATGATCCTTGAATAGTTTGTTGTATTCATTTTGCTTAATTAACCCATTTATGCTGAGTAGACTCTCCCATCCTTCTAAATTGGATCAATTTACTTCCAAAATAAGGGATGTCTACTATATTTATTTCTATATTTGAAATATTTCTTACAGAAATTCCTTTAAGCAAACAGCGCAGACCCTGATGAGACGCCGCATCATGCGGCGTCTCATCTGGGTCTACGCTGTTTGCCAAGGCCTTTTTTCTAGACGCTAGGCATAAATGGGTTAAGAACTCTGTTACAGCTGTCTGCTCATGTTTCACAGGAACAGAAATTAAAATACAAACAAATGCCAAGTGCTCTTAACTTGCAATACAGTACATTCCATTTTATATTAACATGGTGGGTAAGATGTCTAAAGTATAGCAAAAGGAGCTTGTATTACTCTATGTCTTGAGTATTGTTTTGTTGCCTTATAATTGGTTTTCCTTTAAACAATCAGAACTGCTTTCTTCTGCAAACGTCTGTGATTTGACATAAGAGATTTAAATTTTAAGACCTTTGATAGGCTATAAAAGTTAAAACTTCTATATCCAACAGTATACTCCAATTGGTATTGCAAGAAGAAAATGTTTTACATGATATATTAATTGTCTGTGACACTTAAATTAGTAGACATTTAACCATTTCTCAGTATAAACATTAGCTTATTCATTTTTAAACATTTTATATGGGTTTGTAATCAGAATAATGAAAAGAAAAGCAAGTTATGTTAATTTGTATCTTTGTTGGCAGCAACTAGAAACTGTGCAATGCTATGTTACGTGGAGCCCCTTCCCTGTGTTTGTCCATAATTGTATGATTTATTATGTCTTTTCTTATTTTCCTTTCTTTATTTTGTCCATTCAGCATATCATCAAACTTTTAGGTTGACAATTTCTATCAGTATTTGAAGTGTATTGATAAGGCTAAGAGAACCATATCTTGGTTGTATCGCTTTGTGTTTCCTACAAATGTTGTGGGTAATCTTGAAAAGTGACTACAACAACAGTGGTTGTAATGAACACTTGTGACAATGGTTTATCTGGAAAGTTTCTGTTCAGGTATTATGTGCACATTTGTAGCTTATTTATTAATTAGAGTGAACTGGTGTTGTGTTATTTTCATATCATGTAACGATTATTTTGCAGAAGGTTTGTGCAATTGTTTTAACTCGACATATGGGCATGTGTATTATACTTCACTAATGCAAGTTATTGACTTGTTGTTCCCAGTATTAGGGAAAAGCATCCTGAACAATTAGTGTCTAATTTTTAAAAAAACATTAGAAATTAAAAGCAAAATACCCATGAATATGTTATAGAATCATGTAACTTTTATTTTTGTATTACACACACATAACATTTAGTTATTTTTCATGTTTATGCCCAACACATAACCACTGTATATATCCTTTTGCAGCATTGATTTACAATGTTTGTGTACATGTACTCGTCATTTACCTCTCCCACCATCATGTACATAGGTTGAAATACTGTAACGTAAGATTCTGTAACATAATTGACACAGTGTAAAATAGGAAACTGAAAAGTAACTTGGTTGTTGGTGGTTGAGCTTCTACCTATAGGCATCTGGGTCTTCTCAAGTTGTACAGACATTCATAATAGTTGAAATAAAATTATTTTCTCAAATTTAAACATCTTTAAAATAAGTTTCTTTTAAGAATAGTTTCTTTTAAGAATCAATTCAACAATTTCATTACAAGAAAACNATTGGTCTACGGGAAAACAAAGTGTTATATGATCATTTGCATTCCAGTGTTGTATGGCCATCATTTGTCAGTAACAGAGACCATTACATAGGGTTCATATAATATTACAAACAATCTGTGGGGATTTGTTCAATCAAGTTAATGACTGAGGTTCTTTCACGTGTTTTCACGGAATGTCATGTGATGTCAATCATGAATGTCATTATTATATTTTTGTCTTGTTGAAGTCAAATACATTCAGAACCTGAAAACAACAAGTTCTCATCACTTGTATACATTCACAAGACATATTTGGTGCTGTGGAACAAGAATCAAATAATGAAGCTGTCAAAGCTTTTTTTGCAATGCACTATGATCTCCTACTGGACCTGATACGGAAGGTCACACTCTTAGTCCTGAAAAATAGCATGCCTTAAAACACATCACTTAAAAACACACAGGTTTATGAGTCCAAAGTCAAAATGAAACAATGCATTCTTAGACTTAAAACTTAAAAATAGACGCCAGAAATTATGCTAGCACCCGTGTTTATACATATGCAGAGAAAAAGTGACATCAATGTCATTAACGATGTAGCTGATGAGTTTTATTTGCATCTGATAATACATAATAATATACTATGCAACAATCATGATTTTGTATGTCACTTTTTTAGTTTTGTGTCAATGTCAATATTGCCTAACTTGAAATTATTTAAACTGTGGACATAAAAAACAAGATCCTGTTACAGAAGCTACGAAAACCCTCCAACGCTCTATTTAGTAATAAGTAGCAAGTTGCAAAACTGAAATTTATTACTCTTGTGCGAAACCAGTTTTGACCCTAAGGGAATTATTTGAAAAAAAGTTTGTAGAAAGTCACAATAAAGTTTTACATACCATATATTAAACCAACGAGCCTTTTGGTTTCAGAGGGAACGATTCCTAAATGATTTTGGTATATAAGTCAATATAAGTTGAACCCCTCGGTGTGACCAGTATTGACATTAGGGTCATGCTTTGATGAAATTATTAATGTAACGTACCAAATATGACACATACATGTATGGACGTTGTAGTTTTAGAGGTGTTTATTATTTTTTAAATAGACTTTAGTAACAATATGAATGTTACAGAAATTCAAAGGTGGAAAAGGGGCATAACTTTTGTAATGTGTAAGATGGGACGATAAACAAATTGCACATGCAGAACTTCATATAATAAGGGACAATCTAAGCTAGATTGAATGTTTCACGTTGAAAATATTAGGGTTTTTCTACATACAAATTTGTCTATTCAGACAGACTGACAGACATTCATAACGAATCTAGTACATCCCCTTTAAACACGATAGACATGCTTATTTGCTTAATCTTTTAGGCAATTCGATATTTATTCTTGCGTTTAATATATCGTTATAATAAGCTATTTTTTAGTATAGTTGTCATTGTTGAGGCTCAAAAGTGTCAATACTATTATGGAAAGCGCATATCTTTACATGTGAAACGACATTAAAAGGCTTCCGTAGTTATCTGTTTTTGGACTTTACCCTGGGTGTACATTATAAGTTTGTGTAGCGTGATTTATATCTTTACAGTAGATGGAGGTCCAGTGTTAGTTGTTTATTTCTATTTCACCTTTAAGAAGAAATACCTACGAGAGGATAGTGAAGGAACTGCCATTAAATCACAAACATTACAGGTGTCACAAGGAAGTATTTGACATAATCAAGTATTAACTTGCAGCTTTTTAAACAACTTGGACCAGGGTTCATGTTCCAAATATATATAATATCAATCCAATGTGTTTGCATATAAATAAATATAGAAGACAAGAGTTTTGGAATTATTATCTTAGGAAAATTTATTAAAATTAAATACATACTCATCCGACAATAACACAAATAACAAGATTCCTAGAAACTTCCTCTAACGAAAGATCCAAATGTTAACTGCTGAAACAATGTTCCTTCTCAATTAAAACAATGTTTATTAGTTCTATGGTTGTTCGTATTGTCACATCAAAGATAAAGAAGAAACTATTTTAAACGGAAAACATATATCCTTACATGTGTGAATACTTAAAAAGGCTTCCGTATTTACCTGTTTTTGGACTTTACCCTGGGCGTAAATTATCAGTTTGTGTAGCGTGAGATCTACTTTTAAAGAAGACTGGGTTTATTCAATGTTTATCGTGTATTTCTTGTTCACGTTTAAGAAAGATTCAAACGAGAGGATATTGATTGAACTGTCATTAAAGTACAAACAGTACGTGTGTCACAATCAAGTATTTGATAAAGGCTAATCAAGTTTTAACCTGCATAAGTTGTTAAACAAAATGGCGGCTTTATCAGAGTCAATTCAGAACAAGGGATCGGACTTAATTTATGACTTCACGTGCTTTTTGTGTGAAGACAATTCTGTAAATACAGAAGCTGATTACCACTGCGCAAAATGTTCTAAGTGTTTCTGTAACAGTTGTATCCTACAACACAATCAGATATTTAAAAATCACTCGGTGTTGGGAAAAGATATGGACAAACAATGGCCGATGAAGAGGTCCACCTTGGAATGCCTGCAGAGATGTGAGCACCACCAAGATGAGACAATTAAACTGTTTTGTGAAGATCACAACCAGCTCTGTTGTCACACATGCATCGCACTTCATCACCGGTAGGTCGAGGGCCTTTGTTTGGTTATACTTACATATAAAACACTGTTAACATTGTATAATATTGTTAGTCCAATCTTCATAAGACTTGTTCAGAACAATTGTTCTAGTGATATTAGCTGAGTTCGAAAATGGTTCTGATGGTTGAAAAATATGGTCGCCAGTGGGGCGTGGTAGTTTTCCTTATATGGCTATAGTAAAAAAATGTTAACACTCTAGAAGTCACATGTTTAGTCCAATCTACATTTAACTTGGTCAAAACATGTGTTCCAATGCTATCTCGGCTGAGTTTGAACATGGTTCCGGTTCGTTGAAAAACATGACCATCAGGGGGCGTGGCAGTTTTACCTTAATGGCAATAGTGAAACCTTGTTAACATTTAAGAAGTTAAATTTTTAAATATTTTTTTATGAAACTTGGTCAGAACATTTGTTCTAATTATACCTCGGCCTAGTTTGACAAAGGTTCCGTTCCCTTTGAAAAACATGGCCGCCAGGTGTCGAACAGTTTTCCTTATATGGCTATATTTAAACATCTCTCTTGAAGTCACATGATTTGCTCAATCATCATGAAACATGCTAAGAATATTTGTTCTAATGGTATTTCAAGTGAGTTTCAAAATGGTTCCGGTCTGTTGCAAATATGGCTGCCACGAGATGTATTAGTTTAACTTGTAATTTTGGTTTTCGTGCAACTTTAAACACAGGTTGAAGTTGCTTCTTTCTGAGATTGATAACAACAATTAAGGAAATACTATGACACTAGGGCTGTCACGATTCACCGGTATATCGGTATATCGCGGTGCATGTCGTGAAAAAAATCGCACCGCGGTACGGCGTTGCCGCACCGGTTTTTTTAAATATTATTATACATGTATTAGCACAGATATAAATACATAACATAATTATTTTGATATAGATATCGTTTTGAAAACTGTAGAAGCGATTCAAAAGGGCTAAATAAATAATCCGTTAATATCCAGGTCAAGCAAGCGCTTCCACTTGTAGATGTTTAACTTTCACGTTTAAAATACGGCGATGTATGGGTCCGTACCTTTTTGGAATTTGGGACCGATTTCCTTTGCAAATAAGTTCATAATTATCAAAAAGATGTTTATTCTATTTTTTATTTTCTTTCTTTAGTATATCGATCGTTCAAAGCATGGCACTTCCGAATCATGTTATCTTAAGATTCTGAATAAGTCGAGGAAAAGTCAGAACGATACAGATTTTCAATACTGGGCCCCCTGACTCCGCATTTTAAACATGCCCTTGAAGCGTTCGATTTACACAGATCGTAGTCACAGCTATTGTAAACAACATGGCGGACATTTTAGAAAAAGACGCGAATAACAATAACAATAACAATGACTACTTCTATCAAGTTTCTTTTACAGTTTCTAGTCATACTATGATACCAGTGTGTTCTGATTAATGAGTTTAATAAAGTTTGTAAAACTTGTTATTCTGCTGTTTTCTTCACAGATACATAATCTGTAAAATATCGCGGTACGTAACGCGATACAGTGTTGCCGTACCACGATATACCGCGGTACGCTCACGGCGTATCGTGACAGCCCTATATGACACTGTGATATTGAAGTTGTTTTGTTGATGATGATGATGGTTCACGATGATGATGATGATGATGATACTGGTTGTGGCTTCATACACATGAACAACAACCTTAATGTCTTATTATATTGAATTATTCTAAATAAGTATTGCCATTACTTCAGATTATTACTTTCATTTATTATTCTAGAATACCACATAGTGATAAACCCAGTAAACATGAAAACATGTTTCATATGAATATAATTGACCTTTCATCCAATATGCATGGTGTGCCATTAGCTGTAATTGTAATCTCTCCATTTGATCTATCAATAATTTACAAGTGTCCTATATAACCTTGAATAGACAGCATTTGTGGAGGAGATTCAACCAGCTACTGACTAACTGAGTTGTCCAACATACATTAATATAAGGTTTTAATATGTACATACCGGTATACATTATGTGTTGGGAATATTTTCAATTATCAAAAGTTTGGAAATAATACTAGTAATGGGTAAAGATATGAAATATTTATGTTTTATATGCTACTTTTATTTTTCTTCTACCTTCTCAAAATAGTTTAGTACCTTCTAGTCTCAGGTGAGCGCCTTAGGTTCCAGGACCCTCTTGTTAACCTTCGGTTCCTGATCGGAATCGAAAAAACTTTGCTAACCAAAGTTTGGAAATTTTGACATTTGGATGCCGAATATATCTTTCGAGACGTTTTTTTTTCGAACCCATCGATAGTGACTCGGCATCTTCGGAAATCCTTCCACCAAATTTATTTACGTATTATTTAACATAAGCCGCCGCTCAGATAATTTAACAGAATGGCCTAAACTATCGGTGAACAATATCTGCTACGCTTCCGCTCTCTCTTTACAATTATTCGAAAATATCATCTCTTGTTCGGCGTTCCTTCTGCTGACAATAATTGTATTGGTGACTGTCGCAACGATTTCATGGATTCAACAGCGAGTGGACAAATCACAACAGCATTGCATTCTTATCTCTTACGAAAAGCAATTTAAAACTACAAGATAAAGACAACTTTTATTAACAATTATCATATGCCTTTTCATGAAACTTGCCTCAAGTGTTAATCCTATTGAGGATGAGACTGTCAAACCACTTAATCATCAACGTCACGACTTGGTCAACGATCAAAAGATTCACAACGGAGGATAAAGCTGCCTCTGTGACTGTCTTGTTTATTTTTAAATGTATGTCATGACTTGGGAGTCATTGAGCTCAGCAGAGAAAACTGTATAATTGTGATGTTTTAAGTATCTAAGTCTAATAACGCAATATGATGCAAGTACTCTACCGGTTTTCCTTTCAGTCCGTGCAGCAAGGTCACACTGATTGCTGACGCAGCTAAACACTGTACAACAACAGGCCTTCACCAGCTGACATCCAACATTTCAGCCTTGCAAGAACGCGTACAGAAACTACAAGAAGATACCGAACTGAACATGCAGGCACTACATGAATCATATATAAAGGCAAAAGAGGAAATAAATGCCTCCCGTAAGAAAATTAACGAGGCTTTAGACGAGCTAGAGAAAACCTCATTGAAGGAGCTAGAAGACTTGATGAGCAAGTTAAAAGAGTCACTTCAGGATGATGTTGACCACTGCAGAAGTATGCATCAACAACTGAACCGCATGGCAGAAGCTATAACAGATGTAGGTGAGACGGACAGTGATCTTTTCTTCATAGCTCAAGCAAAATGTTCAGAAATATTTAAACTATCTGACGGATTACTCGCTGAAAAGTGTTTAGCAGTTCACAGGAACCTAATTTTCCAATGTGATACAGATATTGAAGAATACCTAACAAAGTCTAAAGGTCTCGGCGGGGTTGCAAGTAATGATCAACCAGGGACCTATACAACGACCTATTTGTTGTATAGGTCCCTGGATCAACCATTTACGATAAAAAGAAAATCAGAACATAATGTGAAAATAACGGATGACGCCAGCAACTGTTCTATCAAAGGCATTTTAAGTCTTCCTAACAACCAGATCGTTTTAGCAGACAACACTAATAAAAGAGTGAAGCTATTGGACCAGAACTTTAATGTGGTCAGCCACTGTGATCTGTCTTTGAACCCTTGGGACTTATGTCAAATTAAGACGTCAGATGAGATGGCTGTCACTGCGGATAATGGTAGAACGGGAGAGTTGCAGTTCATCGAGGTGAGCAACGGGCGGCTGCTGCTTGGCACGAAAGCTCAGCTACCACACAGGTGTATTGGTATAGCCAGTCACCGAGATGACCTGTATGTCACCTCCTTCACGGCCCTGTACCACTACACTTTAAAGGGGGCGCTGGTGAAAAAGCTGTACGAGGATACAACTGGTATTGATACAGGTTAGATTTCGTTGAGAAAAATAATATAGAAATGATTAATGAATATATCAACTTGAATATTGGTTGTTGTATTTTTAACATGTTTATATGAAAAACTAAGCTAGTGCATTCACTTCATTTCGACAGTAAGAATTATTCTTACCTGTTACAAATTGAAACATTTTTCGTCGACATGTTTATGTTAGAATTTGTACCAGTTCTTCACACGTTTATTTGATTAACACGTGTTGAATGTTATTTGCAACTTGAACCTTTCAGACTTGTAAAATATATAACTTCGTGCGTGTATCTACTTAGAGATTAAGCACGCACAATGTTGTCCAACTTTTTAAAAATACGGAGTTCCCAATGAAGTATGAACTGTCAACACACTTTTTTTTTTAAGAACAAACATAATGCTATGCTATCTTATCCTTGGCAAGGTCGAGTGCTTGTTAAATATGTTCCATGTAGCACAATGATTGAGTCAATACTGGTTAATATCACAATCATTTACCATGAATGTCAATTTAAGAATATTTGTGTTATGAATAAGCCAAATAAACCACAATGAAGCGACGACTTAATGTAGTTTGCTCTTTTAACATTATTCTGTGGAATGATAACGTTAATATGGACTTTAAATAGCAAATCATAAACTCCAAACAGTATTGGTTTCACGTATGATTTTACATGTACAAAAGCAAATGAGGACAATGACTTCACAATGTGTGTATCATGTGGTACATGTCACTCAACAATATATGATAGTTAAGGATGATAAACGTACATAAAATATGTACACTGCATAGCCATGTTCATAAAAGCACATGTATTCATAAGACAGATTTTATTTAACACAATTTACTATACAAAGCTTCCAGAGGAAACATGTCTCTGTTCTTCTTTGCAGTGTACAAGTGTGCTTTGAATAGCAGTGGTGACAAGATCTTCATTACAGACTACAGTCACCAAAGGCTGTTCACACTTTCCAGGGAAGGCACAGTACTCTCCACGTTCTCTGACCCGGAACTAAAAGGCCCAGCAGGGATACATATGACAGTAGGCGATCAAGTGCTGATCTGTGGGTGCACATCCCGGACCGTCCTTCAAGTTGATAGTGAGGGAAAGAAGAAGATTGCAACCTTGGCCTCACAGAAAGATGGGGTTACAAATCCTTACTCTGTCCACTACAACAGACATACTTGTTCTGTCATCATTGGATTTAATGACAAGAATGAAATTCATGCATTTGATGTTGAGTGAATTAACTGTATTAATGCATTCTCCTACGTCCGATCAGCCAATTTATTTTATACACTAGTAAAGTAAACTAAATATATATACGTTGAGATATGTGCATTTAATGTAAGTATTTACAATGCATTTACAGAAAGTTGATATATGCGTACACAATTTTCTAATAGTTAACAATTCGTTTTTGTAAATGTTGTAAGTGGCTGCATATTATAACTGAAAAAAAAATAGTATACATGTATGTATAGTGTGATGTTTGCTCCTGTTTTCACATCTGTTACACTTGTTAATTACTAGCAACACACATAACCATTTTGTTATACCCATCTTTAGAGGAAGATTCATTTAGTTTTGTTATTGTCCGTTTGTATTTATGTGTCTTCAGAATACAAAAAGTCAAACAGCTGGCCTTATGTGAAATTTTGCTCAGCTGGTAATGTGGTTAATTTGATTTGTTACATTAAAGGAATTATGACCTTTTGTCGCTTGTTTCTAGAAATGTATTGCTACTAGAATGATTTATACATTATAAACAAACTAATCAGAATGTGAACTTAGCTCCACACATTCGGGTGCATAATTTTATTTACATTTGTTTCAGGTGATGTAATATTCATTTTTATGCTCCTCAAAATTCCATTTCTCAAAATTCAAATGTTGTTGTGATTGTGTTTGCGTGGTTGCTTGGATGAAACTCAGCACGAGATCAAATGTTTTAGAAGTAATTATTAAATTTGATGAAAACACAATCTACAGTATCTGTATATGGTTAAAACGTAGCTATTGGAGGTGGTTCTGTTCCTAAGATTTTCAATTAAGTTATTTCCCTTTGATTGCAAGCTGTGCTAATTTATGTATATTGTGTTTTTGTGCTAGGGCTAATGGTCGGTAGTATCCTCATTAATAAAATACATGTGTATATTATTTCATGTCTTTCCACTCAGTGACTTTTAACAGAGCTACTTCACATAAGTCATACTTATATAATACATTTCAATTGTCGTGTAAGATCTCCAGAACTATAACGTATTAATCAATAGTGCTTTGATTTGACCAGGTTTTCTTAGCTTCCCAAGACATGGATATTATATCATTCGGATTGATGTTCCCACTATATACAATTCGTGTGTGTTTGGATATAAATAAAGGTAGAAGACATGGGTGTTGTATTGTTATTATTATTCCACAGTTTAATTAAAATAAGTTTGCATACTCATCTGAGAACACGATTAACTTGTTTCCTAGAAACTTCCGTTTACCAAAGATTCAATTGTTAATTGCCCGTAAACAATATTCCTTCTTAATTAAAACAATTCCATTAATTATTTCCTTGTTCGTATCGTCACATCAAAGATACGAAAACAGTAATGTGTACTGGAGAAACATGTTGATAATATTATACAATTTACACATACAACTGTGTACAGGAGGAAAATGTTGATAAATGAACACAATTTCATTTCGAATACATGTCTCATGTAAATATATTTTATTTAAATGATTTCACAACTTTATACATTCTGAATAGGCTTTTGACTTCAAAGCAGACAGATAACTATCTGCAATCACTGTACTAATGAACTATATAGTCTGAAGAATTTCTCCAATATTCTATTAAATATAGTTAAACGGACAAGAATAAATGACACAGACGTGAGTTCTCTTAATTAGAACTGTGCTACTCACGGAACAACTTCCACGTGGTCAAGAGTCCATTGATCTGCCCCTCACCACCATGGACTGGCTGCCACCAGCGGAACTGAACACCCTCCAAATGGGCCTGATACGGAAGGTCATATGCCATACGCTTGGGGGTCAAATGATCCGTAGGATCATGCCTGGTCAACAGTCTCCATTCTGAACACTGAAAAATAGTATAACTCAAATTGTATCACTTGAAAATAAACATTTTTATGAGTCCTGAGTCAAAATGAAACAATGCATTCTTAAAAATAGACTCAAGAAAAAGTCACCTAAATGTAATTTACCATGTATCTAATGCGTTGTATTAGCATTCGAAAATTCATAATAATATACTATGCAACACGCATGATTTAAAAAAAAAACTTTTTTTTAGTTTTGTGTCAATGTCAATGTTGCCTCACTTGAAATAATTAAAAACGTGGACAGAAAAGAACAGAATCTTGTTACAGAAGCTACGAATACCCAGCAACGCTGCGTTGAGTAATACGTAGCAAGTTGTAAAAATGAAAAATTTGACCCGTGTGCGAAGCCAGTTTTGACCCTAAGATAATTATTTAAATAATCAAACTGTACATACCAAATATTAAACCAACTAGACTTTTGGTTTCAAAGGGAACGATTCCTAAGTGATTTTGGTATAAAAGTCAATATAATTTGAACCCCTCGGTGTGGTCAGTATTGACATGAGGATCACGAATTGATGTTATTATTAATATAACGTACAGAAAAAGACACATATTGACGTTGTAGTTCTAGAGATATGTATTATTGTTAATAAAGTCTTCAGTATCAATATGAATATTACAGAAATTATATGTTGGGAAAGGAGTATATATTTTGTTTAATTTGACCTGCGACGATACAAAAATTTAACATGCTGAATTTCGTATCATAAGGAACAATCAAAGCATAATTGAATGTTTTACGTTGGAAAAAAGTAGGAGATTTTTTCCATACAAATGTGTCTCTTCAGACAGGAAAAAACAAGAGACAGACTGGCAGACGATAATAAAGAATCCAGTGCATCCCCTTCGAACATGATATGCAAACTTATTTGCCTTATCGTTTAGGCAATTTGATATTTATACTTGCGATTAACATATCGTTGTGATTGTTGATGCTCAAACGTAGTGTAAATACTACAATGGCAAGCGAATATCCTTACATATGCAACGAGTCTTAAAGGCTTCCGTTGTTATCTGTTATTGACTCTAGCCTGGGTGTACGTTTGCGTTGCGCGATTTCTATCTTTACAGTATACTCAGGTTTATTCACTGTTAATTGTTTATTTTTATTTCACCTCTTAAAGCACAAACATAACATGATTTACAAGGAAGTATTTGACAAAGGCTAATCAAGTTTTAACCTCCAACGTAATTAACAAAATGGCGGCGTTATCAGAGTCATTGCAGAAGAAGGGATCGGACATTATTTATGAATACAGTTGCTATTTTTGTGAGGAAAATTTGGTAAATACAGAAGCCGATGACCACTGTGTAAAATGTTCTAAGTGTTTCTGTAACAACTGTATCATTCAATATAATCAGATATTTAAAAATCACTCCGTGTTGGGAAAAGAAGACACTAAACAATGGCCGATGAGGAGGTCCACAATGGAATGCCTGCGGAGATGCCAGGACCACCCAGATAAGACAATTAAACTGTTTTGTGAAGATCACAACCAGCTCTGTTGTCACACGTGCATCGCTCTTCATTACCGGTATGCGGGGGCATTTGTTTGGTTATACCTACATATAAAACACTTGTAACACTCCATAAGTCATATTTTCAGTCGAATCTTCATGAAACTTGTTCAGAATATTTGTTCTTGTGATATATCAGATCAAACATCGTTCCGATGGTTGAAAAACATGACCGCCAGTGGGGGCGGGGCAGTTTTCCTTATATGGCTATAGTAAAAGAATATTTAGTAAACTCTAGAAGTCTCATTTTGCGTTCAATCTTCATTTAACTTAGTTAAAACATTTGTTCCAATGCTATCTCGGCTGAGTGTCAAATGGTTCCGGTTCGTTAAAAACATGGCCATCAGGGGCTTGGCAGTTTAACCTTTATGGCAATAGTGAAACCTTGTTAACATTTGAGAAGTCATATTTAAAAAAAAAAAGAAACTTTGTCAGAACATTCGTTCTTATTATATCATGGCCGAGTTTGACTATGGTTCGATTCCCTTTGAAAATTATGGCAACCAGGGGTCGGACAATTTTCCTTATATCGCTATATTGAAACAAAGTTAACTCTCTTGAAGTCACATTTTTTGCTCAATCGTCATGAAACTTTCTAAGAATGTTTTGTCTAATGATATATCAAGTGAGTTCAAAAATGGTTGCAGTCTGTTGCAAAATATGGCTGCCACGAGATGTATTAGTTGAACTTGTAATTTTGGTATACGTGCAACTTTTGTAACACAGGTTGAAGTTGCTTTTTTCTGAGGATGATTACAGCCATTAAGGAAATACTATGACATCGTGATATTGAAGTTGATGTTGTTGATGATTATACTGGTTTAAGACGATGAAGATGATAATCATGATAATATTGGTTATGGCTTCATAAACATTAACAACACATCCACTTTCTTATTATATTGAATTATTCTAATATAGTATTGTCATTACTTAAGATTATTATATTTATTGTCCAAGATAATCACATAGTGATAAACCCACTAAAACATGAAACACTGTTTCATATGAATCGTATTTGACCTTTCATCCAATATACACGGTATGTCAGTATCTGTAACTAGAAACTCTCCATTTGACCTATTAATAATTCACAAGTGACCTATATTACCTTGCATAGACAGCTTGTTTGCAGGAGATTCAACCAGCTACTGACTAACTGAGTGGTCCCACATACATTAATCTAAGGTTTTGATAAGTACATATACAGTCTGTGGAAAATATTCAATAATCAAAAGTGTGTCATAATACTAGTCATATGCCTAGAAATAAAATATTTATGTTTCATGTACTACTTTTATTTTTTTCTACCTTCTCAAAATTATTTAGTACCTTCTGGTGTCAGGTGAGCGCCTCAGGCACCATTACCCTCTTGTTAACCGTCGGTTCCTGATCGGAATCGAAAATAAACTTTGGCATCCAAAGTTTGGATATTTTAACATTTGGATGCCGAATATATCTTTCGAGCCTTTTTTTTCGAACCCATCGATAGGGACTCGGCCTTTCCGGAAATCCTTCCAGCACATGTATTTGCGTATTATCCACCATGAGCCGCCGCTCAGAGATCCCTGAAGGATGCAGAGTGACGGCTGAAATACCACGAAAATGACGAGTGTAAGAGATCTACCTTAGCTGTATACTAGGAAGTTATAACGACGGTGTACTGGCAGAATAATTGCAGCAGTTGTCGATTATCAACACAATGAAAGCAAAGCAACGAAGAAAATCTCGATCTATAAAAGAGCAAAGTAGGAGGAAGCGGAACAGTCTGCAAACCGATAGTTTTCTGAGTGACACAATTCTTTGAAGACTTTGTGATGCAAGACAGTAGTGATCAACCAAAATTACATACACGTATTTACAAGACTTCTACACTCGAGTTTTGATGAGGTGTAAACTAAAGACTGACATGACAGCCCCCATGCTTGGTTGCCCATAAAAGCTATACGAAATATACTCAAGGGGGCTTTTTTAGGGATACAATCGGCGGATATTGGCTTAATTGCAGAGTCGTATGATACATATTCTGGTCAACACCTGGAACTAAAGCCAAATGATCCAGATAAAACGCAATATGATGCCGAGGGCTCAAAAATTTTCTCCCGAATGATTACCAATAGTGCTGAGGGTTGAACATATATAGAAGAAAAGCTGAAGAACTGCTGAATTGTATAAAGAATATTGCAAGTTTGCTGATCTGAAAATAGGGTTATATTAACGCTGTTGTGCGCCTTATTTGTTGTATATTTATGTAAGAGATCCTTTTGAGATCAGAACATATGGATTTACAATATCATTTTAGAAAGATAATCAACAAATTGTCACTGAATCGTAGCTTGTTGATATCTATCACAGTGACATTCTTCTATCTAACAGCGTTATCATCTGAGTCGTCTGCTGGCTATCCTCTTCTATTATCTGTATAAATATGTAGTATACCCGGTATATAGATTTGTTTGCTAAAGGTCCAAATCATACCATAAACAAATATAACAATCTGTCTAGTCGTTCTGCACCCAATTGTATAAACAGTTAAACCGGCGGTTAACCACATACCGGCGGTTAAAAGTAGGTCACTTGTTGGTAACTGGTCGTTAACAGTTGTATACAATTTGGTTAGTTAAACGAATCGGTTAAGGTCCATATCATATCAGATACAAATATCACAATCTGTCTGGTCGTTCTGAATTTTAGAAAAGCTACTTTCCGAATACGTATAGTATCATCGAAGTAAATGTGCATGTTTGAGTCTTGAATGTACATGACTATTCGAATGTTACCACTATCGCTAGTCCAATCAGGAAGAAAAACTCCAAAATAACTTCAAATTGTCAAAACTAAATCATTATATAACCCCTACATGAGCATGGTCTTTCCATTTCTCTTTGCTTTACGTATAAAATATTAAAAGTAAAAAAGTTGTTATTGTTTTGAAAAGTAAATCTCGATAATCTGTGTGCTTAGATTTGTATTTATTTATATATTTAAGCGGTCATGAAAAAACTGTCGGCTGACCTGACAGAACTCGAAACCTATGCGCACGCGGACTGTTAACAATATAATTATACAAAATGGCCTAAACTATCGGTAAACAATGTCGGCTTCGCTTCCTCTTTTATTTTCGATTGTTTGAGTATTTCATCTCTTGATCGGCGTTCCTTCTGCTGACAATAGCAGCACACAGCAGAATTCGTATTCTTATCTCCGACAAAAAGCAATATTAAACTACAAGATAAAGACATACAGTATTTTATTAAAAATAACCATATGCCTTTTCATAAAACTTGCCTAAAGTGTAAATCCTATTGAGGATGAAGTTGTCCAACCACTTCATGATCAACGTCACCACTTTGTCAACGATCAACAGATTCACTACAGGGGATAAAGCTGCCTCTTTGACTGTCTAGTTTATTTAAAAATGCCCTATCATGACTTGGAAATCATCATATCCTGCATAGAACACAGTATCATTGTGATATGTAATGTTTTACGTCTCTAGGTCTATACAGTCCCATTACACAATATGATGCAAGTACTTTACCCTTTGTCCTTTCAGTCAATGCAGCAAGGTCACACGGATTGCTGACGCAACTAAAAACTGTACAACAACAGACCTTCACCAGCTGACGTCTTACATTTCAGCCATGCAAGAACGTGTAAAGAAACTTCAAGAAGACACCGAACTGAACATGCAGTCACTACACTAATCATATTTAAAGACAAAATAGGAAGTATATGTCTTCCGTAAGAAAATTAACGACGCTTTAGAAATTCTAGAGAAAATCTCATTGAAAGAGCTGGAAGACTTGATGAGCAAGTTGAAAGAGTCACTTCAGGCTGATGTTCATGTGAATCTAATTTTCAACTGTTATACAGATATTGAAAAATACCTAGCAAAGTCGAAAGATCTCGGCGGGGTGGCAAGTAATGATCAACCATTTTCGAAAAAAAAAGAAAGTCTGGACATGATGTGAAAATAACGGATGACGCACGCCACTGTTCTCTTAGAGGCGTTGTAAGTCTTCCTAAAAACCAGATCCTCATAGCAGATTACAATAATAAAACAGTAAAGCTATTGAACCAGAATAATCAGGTGGTGAGTCACTGTAATCTGTCTTTGAGCCCTTGGGACTTGTGCCAAATTAATATTTCAAATGAGGTGGCTGTTACTGCGGATGATGGTACCGCGGGTGAGATGCAGTTAATCGAGGTGAGCAATAGGCAGCTGGTGAAAGGTACGAAAGTTCAGCTACCACACAGGTGTATGGGTATAGCCAATCACCGAGGAGACTTGTATGTCACCTCCTTCACTGCCCTGTACCACTAGACTATATATGGGGACGCTGGTGAAGAAGCTGTACGAGGATACAACGGATGGTTATACAGGTCAGAATTTTTTGTGATAAAAAATAGAAATGATGAACGTATATATCAACTGTGTATAATAGTTGTTGTATTTTTGCCATGTCTCTTTGAACAAAAATAAGCTAGTTTATGCAGTTCATGTTGGCAGTAAGAATGATTCTTAACCATGATATTTAAAAACAAATTCAAACTTTTTCGTTGACACTTTTTCGTCAGAATATGTAATAGTTCTTCATAAGTACTTGCAGTTCATACGTGTTTAATGTTTACAGATTGAGTAAGCACAATGTTGTCCAACTTGTTAAAGGTACGGCGTTCACAATGAAGAATGAACTATAACCACGCAATCTTTGACAAATTTCAACAAAATTGTTGTAAAACATGTTAGACTATACTAAATTACAACCACTTTGTCTATTAAGTACACAATTACAGTTGTGTTATATTGTGCAACATAGAGTGCAAGTAATATTAATGCATATAGCACAATATATCAGTCAATACAGGTTTATGTTACTATCTTTTTTTCTATCAATGTCAATTTAAGATTTGTTTGTAATGGGTAGGCCAATTAAATTGCAATGAAGTATAGAACTGTACATACAAATAGTTTGCTTGTTTAATGCAATTCAGTCGCATAATAATTTTAATACCTACTTTCAATAGTAATTTTTATGATTCAAACAGTATATATTATACCTATGTTTTTACTTTTACACAAGCGAATGAAGATACAGACTTATCAATGTTTGTGTGTCATGTGATACAAATTATTCATTGATACTTTAAGATGATAAAATAACTTGAAATATGACTCCTGAATGTCAATTTTGCTAACATCAGGCTGTATTCAATAAACAGATTTTAGTTAAAGCTACCATAGTCAACATGTCTCTGTTCTTTTCAGTGTACAAATGTGCTGTGAATAGCAGCGGTGACAAGATCTACATAACAAACGCTGCCCATAACAAGCTGCTCACACTTTCCATGGACGGCTCCGTACTCTCCTCGTTCTCTGACCCGGAACTACAGTATCCATATGGGGTACATGTGGCAGTATGCGATCAAGTGCTGCTCTGTGAATACCCATCCCACACTGTTCTTCAGGTTGATTCTGAGCGAAGGAAGAAGATTGCTACATTGGCTTCACAGAAAGATGAGGTTATATGTCCATACTCTGTTCACTACAATAGACACACATATTCTGTCATCATTGGATATAATAACAGCAATGAACTTCATGAATTTGGTGTTGAGTGAATAAACTGTATTAATGCAATCTCCTTCGTCCGATCAGCCAATTTATACACTAGTCAAGTACACTATATAAATATATATATATAGTGTACTTGACTAGTGTATAAATATAAATATATATATATATATATACACTAGTCAAGTACACTTTATATATAT
>VMBQ01005762.1:48934-61847 GCA_007657795.1 Dreissena rostriformis
TTATTGCCTCAATTTTCTAAAGATGTACATGATTATAGTTCAGTAAATCTTATAACTAAATCCTATGCTTTTATTAAGGTTTTGTGTACTACAATTGCTGAAAAACAACAGATTTTCATTATGTTTAAATGCTTATTTTATTTTGATGGAAAGGCAAAAACGTAATACTAATGACATGATCAAGACTTAGGGTATGTTTTAAAATTGCCTTTGAAGAACATGCTCTCTTTATGTTTAATGTTCATTTTTTTTCCATGCCGCCGTTGTTAATATAACATCTGATATCTTTCATATTCGTGTGTTTTGCAATGATCCACGCATTCCAATGTCACGTGATTCTTCTATACAGGAGCAAATAGTCCGCTAGTAGGGAAATCCTCGCCAATGTACAACACGACGAAACTTTATTTTGCAGGCACATTGTAAATAATCTTTATATTTGGAAAAACATTTTTTGTACATATGTTTATATTGTTTAGACATTTGAAATATTTTCTTCTTCTTATCGGAAGTGATCCGTAACTAGAAAACCACACTCTACCTTTAAATATGGCGACGCGTTAAAAAATCTTCCTGATTAAATAAGTCATTGTCATTGCCTAACTGACCTTTTTTACAGTTTCAATTGTTACTTAACATTAGACCCTACAGTTGATTTAATATGTAGTTTGAGACAATCCCCAATTTATTGATAATGTGGGTCATCACGGGTCCGTTATTCACTAACGCACATTCTGCACTAAAATTCTTTATTGACTTATCGACTGAACATGAGTATGGTCTATCCTTTTCTCTTCGCATTACATGTAAAATGTTGAAATAATAAAACAATTATATCGTTATGGTATCATAAATAAATATCAATAATCTGAGTGATAAGAAGATGTTCCAGATTTGTGCAGAAGAATTGTGAAGCATCACTTCCATGAACCCTTCCCAAGCCAAATGAAGGTAGAATTAAGATATTAAAAACAATAATGATAATAAAGAACCTATTAATATGAGACACGTTTCCGAACTTCCAGTTATGAAACATGTCCACTGATATATCCGAACATCAGCAAAATTTTAATTTTCTGGTGATATCGGCAGGTGTAGATTGTACCAACTCATTTGTGAGGTTCATTACGAACCAATACAGGAGCATGATGGGTCAGTACCGCTACAATGCTTTACTGAAAGTGTTTCTTTAATGAGACATTGAATTTGACGTGGAAGAAAGCATTTATTTATGTTTGTTGGAAAATACACTCATCGAATTTTACTAGTTGATCAATTGTCCATGGCTTTATTATTACTGTGATTTACGTTTATAGTGAGTGTGATCAAAACAACGTCATATTCTTACGTCTGATACAAGAACATTTTAACTAAAAATAAGAAGCACAACACTTCAATTTAAAATGATTAAAGTTTACAAACATACACACAAATTGAAAATAATAGAGGTGCCCCGATTCTGTATCCCTCAAGCTTATTAATAAAGACGAGATGTTGTTGATACTTGTTAATTTTTTCATTTCAACTGGCAGCATGATGCATTGCTCTGGTTAGCATGCGACCTTCGAGACTGAGTAGACAAAGTTTAATTGCTAGTGATAATTTTTTTTACAAGTAAATGTTCAATGAATAAATCTGGGCAAAGTGTGAGGTTTGGGCGCACTAAAACCGGTTTTCAATATCCGATTTCATAATCTGAATTGATCCTTCCAAGGTGGTGATCTAAGTTTTTATTTATTGGTGTTTGATTACGTAATATGTATTGTACTCTGTCTACATGTATTGCAATTGATCATGTGCATCAAATAAATGACCTTGTATTGATGATGCATGATTTTCTCCTGATACAACTAGAGTTACGCTCTCTTTGTATGGGGGTCAGTCACGCCTTCTTAAGATCAAGGTCACACTTGAAGAGATAAATAGTTTAAACCTCAATTTTCGTAGTTGTTAAAATATCTCCTTTAACTGTTTTACCATTTTTTACCAAAATTGAATGTCATGAAGAAAATAAGCAGAGGACACGAGTCAGTCACGTTGGCTAAAGGTCATTGTCACTTTTTAGGGTAAAGGTATTAGCTTCAATGTGTGAACATGCTCTATATCTTACATACCCATGGAAGATTTGAATGAAACATTGCTCAATATTTAGGTCATTGTGATAATATGCAGTTGTCATGGGCTTTCCACGTGAGACCAATGAGAAGTTCACATTAACAGATTAATGTTTTTAGCCTAATTGTCCATGCGCATGCTCTAATTACGTTTACCATTTAAAGGATTATTTTGAAAATTTGCTTAAATGTTGTGCTCACTGAGACCATATGGAAAATACATTTTTTATTATTTGATGTTAAGGTCACACTTAAAGGTTGAATTTTTATGTCACTTTTATTCAGTCTTTTTATTATCTCCTAAACATTTCATGAAACTTGCCACAAGTGTTTATCATGTTTATGATGATACTGTCGAAACACTTCATCTTCAACGTCACCACTAGGTCAACGATAACAAAAACTCACAACGTGGGATAAAGCTGCCTCCTCGACTGTCTTGTTTAATTTTAAATGCCCTATCACGACATTGAAATGATTATTCTATGCTGAGAGCACAGAATCATTGTGATATTTAATGTTTTACGTCTCTATGTATATACAGTCTCATTACGTAATATGATGCAAGTACTAGCTTTAATCTTAAGTTTGTCCTTTCAGTCTGTGCAACAAGGTCACACTGATTGCTGACGCAGCTAAATACTGTACAACAACAGACCTTCAACAGCTGAGATCAAACATTTCAACCATGAGAAAACGTGTACAGAAACTTCAAGAAGATACCGAACTGGATATGCTGGCATTACATGAATCATATGTACAGGCAAAAGAGGAAATCAATGGCTTCCGTAAGAAAATGAATAACGCTTTAGACAAGCTCGAGAAAACCTCATTGAATGAGGTGAAAGACTTTATGAGCAAGTTGAAAGAGTCACTTCATGCCGATGTTGACCACTGTAGAAGAATACGTGAACAACTTAACCACATGGTAGAAGCTATAAAATATGTAGGTGAGAAGGACAGTGATCTTGTCTTCATAGCCCAAGCAAAATGTTCAGAAATATTTAAACTATCTGATGGATTACTCGCTGAAAAGTGTTTAGAAGTTCACAGGAACCTTATTTTCAAATGTGATACAGATATTGAAGAATACCTAACAAAGTCTAAAGGTCTCGGCGGGGTTGCAAGTAATGATCAACCATTTACGATAAAAAGAAAATCGGAACATAATGTGAAAATATTTGCTGACACTAGCAACTGTTCTATCAGAGGCATTGTAAGTCTTCCTAACAACCAGATTCTTATAGCAGACAACACTAACAAAAGAGTGAAACTATTGAACCAGAACTATCAGGTGGTGGGTCACTGTGATCTGTCTGCGGGCCCGTGGGACTTGTGTCAAATTAATAATTCAAATGAGGTGGCTGTAACTGTTAATGAGCGAAACCAACCTTTCATACAGTTTATCGATGTGAGTAGCGAACAGCTGGTGAAAGGGACCAAAGTTAATCTTCAACACAGTTGTTATGGTATTTCCAATCACCGAGGAGACCTTTATGTCACCTCTGCTACTGCTCTGTACCGCTACACTATAAAGGGGACGCTGGTGAAGAAGCTTTACGAGGGTTCAACTCGTCGTTGGGGTGAAGGTCATAATTGTTTGTGCTAAAAAATAATGAAAGATTGATGTACATGTATAAATCAACGGTGTATATTATCCTCCGCTAAAGGCGGAGCGATATAGAATGGCGTTATCCGGCCGTCCGTCCGTCAGTCTGCCACAAAACTGTTCAGGGCTATATCTCAGAAACTCTATAAGATATCAACATGAAACTTCATTGGTGAATATATATCAATGAGGAGAAGTGCCATGTACAAGGACAATAACCATAGACTTTCCTAAATTAGAGTTATAGACCTTTGTTGTTTGTATGATGTGACTTTTTTGGGCTTTATCTCAGGAACCATATAAGATATTAAAATGAAACTTCATGGGTGTACAGATATCAATGACGAGAAGTGCCATGCACAAGAACTATAACCCTAGACTTTCTTAAATAAGAGTTATTGCCCTTTCTTGTTTTTGTATTATGTAACTTTTCAGGGCTATATCTCAGATACGATGCAAGATTTCAAACTGAAACTACATTGTTGTGTAGAATTCAATGGGAAGAAGTACCATATACAAGAACCATAACCCTACGTTTTTTAAAATAAGAGTTATTGTCCTTTGTTTTTTTGTATGAGGTAACTTTTCATGGCTATATCTCAGATACGCTTCAAGATTTCAACATGAAACTTCATGCGTGTATAGATACCAATGAGGAGAATTGCAATGCATATAACAATTTCCCTACTCTTAATTATTTTTATGATAATACCTTATATCAAGGGATTAGCACCCATCCATTAACCATTTTATTTGGCGGGTGATATTAATGCAACGCATTCGCTTGTTGGTTGTTGTATTTTTTGCATGATTGTCTTTATTTGAACAATTTAGTAGTGCATTCACCTGATTTTGGCTGAAATAATATTTCTTATCCATGGTATTTTTAAATAAATGCAAACCTTTTCGTCAAAACGTGTTTGTAAGAATAGCTAACAGTTCTTCATACGTACATGCAGTTGACAATTGTTAAATGTTTGTAGATTCAGGTTGCACAATATTGTCCAACTTGTTATAGGAAGAATGAACTATCAACATGCAATCTTTAAAAAAGCTGTTGTGTTTTTTTTTTATTTGTTTGGTAGAACATGGTAGACTTAACTTAAAAACACAAACTTGGCAAAATGCGGTTTTAAGCACAGAAATACTGTTGTGTAATATTATCTGTTGCAAGATGGAGTGAGAGTAAAATATATTTCGTGCAGCACAATAATTCAGTAAAGACATGTTTATGTTACTGTCATTTACCATTAATGTCAATTAAAGAATTATTGTGTCATGAGTAGGCCAACATAACTGTGATGATGTATAGAATTCTACATTCAAGTAGTTAGATATGTTAATGTCATTTAGTCGAATATTTTGAATACCGAATTTTAATAGTAAATCTTATACTCCAAATAGAATCAATCATACACATGTGTTTACGTGTACAAAAGCAAATTAAGATAATGGGTTATCAATGTTTGTCTATCATATACATTTTTTTAACAATATACCATATTTTAGAATGATGAAATTACATAAAATATTACTTCTGCATAGCCATCTTAATAATATCGCACTATATTCATAAAACAGATTTTAGTTAACTCAATTGACTATACAAAGCTTCCAATGTCAACTTGTCTCTGTTTTTCTTTGCAGATTACAGGTGTGCTGTAAATATCAGTGGTAAGAGGATCTACATAACAGACTACGACAACCACAATCTGCTAACACTTTCCAAGGACGGGACTGTACTCTCCACTTTCTCTGACAGAGAACTTAAATATCCAAGAGGGGTACATTTTACAGCATTCGATCAAGTGCTGGTCTGTGTATCCTCACCTTATTCTGTCCTTCAGGTTGATAGACAGGGAAAGAAGAAGATTGCAACATTGGCTTCGCAGAAAGATGGGATTACAAGTCCTTACTCTGTCCACTACAACAGACATTCTAGTTCGGTCATTGTTGGATTTGATAGCAAGAATGAAATTCTTGCATTGGTTGTTGAATGAACAAACTGTATGCATTCTCCATCCGATCAGTCAGTTTGTTTTATAATTTACACTGAGAAAGTAAGCTTAAAGTATATGAGTTGAAATATGCGCATTGAACTGATGAATTTACATGAATTTTCAGTATGTGGATATAAACATTCATCATTTTCTAACAGTAAACAATTACTTTTCTTAAATGTAAGTAGCTGCGTATCGTTGCAGAGCCATTTTCTGAAGTATATGATATAGTATATGTTCAGTGTTTAAGTTGCACTTGTTTTCACAAGTTTAATAATTGTTTATCGCCAAAAAACCCACACATTTGATACCAACTTCAGTGGGAGAATCATTTAGATTTGTCAATGTCCGTTTGTATTTTGACATTTTGTGTCTGGCAGTACTAAAAACAATAATAAGTGATGATAATTTGTTGCGCACCTGGGTAGTGTGGTTCAGATTTTATCTACTAAGTAAATGGAGTTATGGCCGTCTTTCGCTAAATTCTAGCAAAAAATGCTGCTAGAGTTATGTATACGTTATAAACACATTACTCAGCATAGAACTTGAGCGCCAGACATTTGGGTGAATAATGTTGTACTTTTATTATCGGTGGGGGTGTTATGGTCATTTGTATGCTTCCAATTTCTCATTTTTTTATGTTGATGGAATTGTGTGGATATGCATCGAAATTTTTCAATATTATTACCATACTAGATATCAGTGTTTCTGGAACTCTGCGTGTAATTGAATGTTTCAGAACTAATGATTCAAATTATAATGGAACTAAATATGCGGTATCTTATTAGGGTAAACACGCGGCTATTGTCGGGTGGTTCAGTTCAAAGATTGTCAAAGGAGTTATTGCCAAACATTCCACTCAAAGGATTTTACACAGAGGTATTTCATATTTTGCATACATATATAAGATATGTCAATTGCCGTGTGATATGTTAACTTATTAACCAATTTAAATGACTGTTAGGATGATTCCCTAATAAACGAGTATGCGCAAATCGTCATTGCAATCATTTGATCATTTAAGTGATATTATCGTTAAATTATATATCATTTACCTTCCCACTAATACCAATCAATTTTCAGTGCATTATATGTGCGTATCCATCAGCAGTTTAACTTATATTCTGATTTTAACCAAAATAACATTATGAAACTCATATCACGTGTAAATCTTATTTTGATGCATTTTATAAGATTGGTTGAGGCGCGTTAAGCCAAAAAAATAGCGGGACTTTAGACGCTTGTAACTATATTGAAATTTTGTGAGGAAAAACATAATAATCGCCATGTTAAGTTGTACACCATGATATTTTGTTGCATTTTTTACATTGGCATCAGCGTAGTGATGGTCTTTTGTAGCATACAACTGTTTTGCCTTGTGTAACATATAACTTAAAATAATTACTGCTAGAGTGATTAAACTTATTATTTTATTTTTTTTTAGCATGTGAATGTGTGTACTTTGGATTTGGTAAATTAGTTTTTATATAATGTTTTTATACAAAAAAGAAATATTGGGGCAATCTTGTTCTACGGACACACGTCTAGTTTGCAGAAACAGATTAGTAATTGCTTCCAAATAAGTCACTTGATATGAACACAAAACTTAACTCTGAAGATTGCTTTTTGAATTGTATAATGACAATATGTTCTCTATAAAATATACTTTCTGACAAGTATAAATGGTAGAGATATTTTGAAGCAGAGAAATCGAACAACTTTTCGGTATACTTTGTATCGATTGTTCCAAATATATATAATATCAATCCAATTTGTTTGCATATAAATAAATATAGAAGACATGAGTTTTGGAATTATTATCTTAGGACAATTTATTAAAATTAAATATACATACTCATCAGACAATAACACAAATAACAAGATTCCTAGAAACTTTCTCTAACGAAAGATCCAAATGTTAACTGCTAAAACAATGTTCCTTCTCAATTAAAACAATGTTATTAGTTCTATCATTGTTGGTATTGTCACATCAAAGATAAAAAAGAAACTATTTTAATGTCTATACACATATTATATGTAACCAATTCCTCTTCTTCGTCTTCTGTAAAATGTCTTATTCACTTGGCAACTGTAAGAATATAGAGTAACGTATACGACAGTGGAGGAACATGAAGATAATATAATCAACAATATTATATTTGGAATAAATGTGTGACATAAATAAATTAATTTAAATGATCTTACAACTTTAAACATTCTGACTGCACAGCAGACAGACAACTATTTGCAATTACTGTACTACAAAATGTTTAGTTTGAAACATCTCTCGAATATTATACTACATATAATTAAACAGACACCAATAACATACACACAGTGAGAGCTTTTAATAAGAACTGAGCTACTCACGGAACAACTTCCACGTGGTCCAGAGCCAATTGATCTGCCCCCTCCCCACCATGGGCTGGCTGCCACCAGCGGAACTGGACACCCTACAACTGGGCCTGATACGGATGGTCATATGCCATACACTTGGGGGTCAAATGATCCCCAGGGGCATATCTCGCCAACAGTCTCCACTCAGAACCCTGAAAAATAGTATGCCTTTAAATATATCTCTTGAAAATAAAGTGTTATTAGTCCAGATCCAAAATGAACCAATGCATTCTTAGACTTAAAACTTAAAAATAGACTTATTAACAAATTATACTAGCACCCGTTTTCATACATATTTAGAGAAAAAGTGACCTCAATATCATAACCGATGTAAGGTTTTATTTTCATAAGATAAAACATAACCATACACTATTCAACAAGGCTGATTTTGTAAAACATCTTTTTGAGTGTTGTGTCAATGTCAATGTTGCCTCACTTGAAATTTTGAAACTGTGTATAAATAAAACTAGATCTTGGTTTAATGGAAACGAATAACACTCAACGCTGCATTTAGTTATACGCAGCAAGTTGTAACAATGAAACAATTGACCGTTGGGTATAGCCAGTTTTGACCACAGAGACATTATTTGAATAAAAAATACCACAAAACAATGTTATATACCAAATATTAAACCTTTGAGTCTTTAAGTTTCAGAGGAAATGACGATTAAGTTATATTGATATATAAGTCTATATAATGTATACGATTGGGTGTGTTCAGTATTGACCCGAGGGTCATGATAAACGTGTTAGAGTGCCAATACACAATGTTATGTACAAAATATGGACACATATGGACGTTGTAGTTTATGAGATGTCTATTATTGCAAATGACGTCTATAGTAACACAATTAATATTACAGAAATTCCCAGTTGGAAAAGGGGCATATCTTTTGTAGTTGTTATTATGGGACGATCAAAAATGGCACATGCAGAACTTCATATCATATGGGACAAACCAAGAAAGTTTGAATATTGCATGTTAAAAATAGCAGGAAAACTTATCCAAACAAATGTGTGTCTACGGACAGAAAGACTGGCAGACGTTAATGACGAATCAAATATACCTCCTTTAAACACGATAGATGCATAAATATGATTTGCGATTAAAATGTCATCGTTGTAATAATCTATTTTTAGTATAATTACAATTGTTGAGACTCAAAAGTTGTGTAAAAATACTATAACAGAAAACATATATCCTAACATGTGTGAATACTTAAAAAGGCTTCCGTATTTACCTGTTTTTGGACTTTACCCTGGGCGTAAATTATCAGTTTGTGTAGCGTGATTTCTACTTTTATAGTAGACTGGGTTTATTCAATGTTTATCGTGTATTTCTTGTTCACGTTTAAGAAAAAATCCAAACGGGAGGATATTGATTGAACTGTCATTAAAGCACAAACAGTACATGTGTCACAATCAAGTATTGGAAAAGGCTAATCAAGTTTTAACCAGCATAAGTTGTTAAACAAAATGGCGGCTTTATCAGAGTCAATTCAGAACAAGGGATCGGACTTAATTTATGACTACACTTGCTTTTTGTGTGAAGACAATTCTGTAAATACAGAAGCAGATTACCACTGCGCAAAATGTTCTTAGTGTTTCTGTAACAGTTGTATCCTACAACACAATCAGATATTTAAAAATCACTGGGTGTTGGGAAAAGATATGGCCAAACAATGGCCGATGAAGAAGTCCACCTTGGATTGCCTGCAGAGATGTGAGCACCACCAAGATGAGACAATTAAACTGTTTTGTGAAGATCACAACCAGCTCTGTTGCCATACGTGCATCACACTTCATCACCGGTAGGTCGAGGGCCTTTGTTTGGTTATACTTATATATAAAACACTGTTAACACTTTTAAAGTTATATTGTTAGTCCAATCTTCATAAGACTTGTTCAGAACAATTGTTCTAGTGATTTAAGCTGAGTTCGAAAATGGTTCTGATGGTTGAAAAATATGGTCGCCAGTGGGGGCGTGGCAGTTTTCCTTATATGGCTATAGTAATAAAATGTTAACACTCTAGAAGTCACATGTGTAGTCCAATCTACATTTAACTTGGTCAAAACATGTGTTCCAATGCTATCTCGGCTGAGTTTGAACATGGTTCCGGTTCGTTGAAAAACATGACCATCAGGGGGCGTGGCAGTTTAACCTTTATGGCAATAGTGAAACCTTGTTTACATATAAGAAGTCATTTTTTTTTAAATAATTTTTTATGAAACTTGGTCAGAACATTTGTTCTTATTATACCTCGGCCGAGTTTGACAATGGTTCCGTTCCCTTTGAAAAACATGGCCGCCATGGGTCGGACAGCTTTCCTTATATGGCTATATTGAAACATAGTTATCTCTCTTGAAGTCACATATTTTGCTCAGTCGTTATGAAACTTGCTAAGAATGTTTATTCTTATGGCATTTTAAGTGAGTTTAAAAATGGTTCCGGTCTGTTGACAAATATGGCTGCCACGAGATGTTTTAGTTTAACTTGTAATCTTGGTTTGCGTGCAAATTTTAACACAGGTTGAAGTTGCTTCTTTCTGAGGATGATAACAACCATTAAGGAAATACTATGACAGTGTGATAGTGAAGTTGTTTTGTTGATGATGACGATGGTTCACGATGATGATGATGATGATGATGATGATACTGGTTGTGGCTTCATACACATGAACAACAACCTTAATGTCTTATTATATCGAATTATTCTAAATAAGTATTGCCATTACTTCAGGTGATTACTGTCATTTATTATTCTAGATAATCACATAGTGATAAACCCAGTAAACATGAAAACAGGTTTCATATGAATCTAATTGACCTTTCATCCAATATGCAGGGTATGTCAGTAGCTGTAATTGGAATCTCTCCATTTGATCTATAAATAATTCACAAGTGACCTATATAACCTTGTATAGAAAACTTTTTAGGGATAGATTAAACCAGCTACTTACTAACTGAGTTGTCCAACATACATTAATGTAAGGTTTTGATAAGTAAATAATACATTCTGTGTTGGGAATATTTTCAATTATCAAAAGTGTGTCATAATACTATTAATGTGCCTTGAAATGAAATATGTATGTTCCATATACTACTTTTATCTTTCTTAAGTCCACCTTCTCAAAATAATTTAGTACCTCCTCGTGTCAGGTGAGCGCCTAAGGTCCCATGTCTAAATGGGCTTAACCTTCGGTTCCTGATCGGAATCAAAAAACTTTGGCATCCACATTTTGGAAAAATTAAAATTTGGATTCCGAATATTTCTTTCGATACAGTTTCGGGAGTTTCGGCAAAACATTGACGCAAAATCATGCGAACATTTTTGAACCCATTGCCGGTGACTCGGCCTCTTCGGAAATCCTTCCACCAAATTTATTAACGTATTATCCACCATGAGCCGCCGCTCAGAGGTTCTTGTAAAAAGCAGAGTGACGGCTGATATACCAGTTTTGATGAGGTGTAAACTTAAGACTGCCATGACAGCCCCCATGCTTGGTTGCCCATTAACACTATAAAACATAGTTCTACTCAAGCGGGCTTTTTGGGTACAATCGGCGGAGTTTGGCTTAATTGCAAAGTCGGTTGATGCATGTTCTGGTGAACACCACGAAACAAAGCCAGATGAACTAGATAAAATGCAAAATATTGCCGAGGGTTCAAGAATTCGCTTCCGAAAGATTAACAATAGTGCTGAAAGATTGCAAATATATCAAAAAAGCTGAGGAGTTTCCTAATTGTTGTAGATAGAATGTTGGAAGATTGCTGATCTGATAATTGGGTTTTATAAACGATGTTGAGGTCGTTATTTTTGATATATGTATGGGAGAGATACTTTTGAGATCAATATATATGAATTTACCATAGCATTGAAGAAAGATAATCAACCAATTTTCACTGATTCTTAGCTTATCGATATCTTTCACATTGTTAATACTCACCAATAGAATTATCTATATAACAGCGTTATCATCTGAGTTGTCTGCGGAATATCCTCTTCTATTATCTGTATAAATGTGAAGTTTACCCGGTATAAAGATTTGTCTGCTTAAGTTCAATATCATATCATACACAAATATTACAATCTGTCTGGTCGTTCTGCACCCAATTATATTATCAGTTAAACCAGCGGTTAACCACATACCGGCGGTTAAAAATAGGTTACTTATTGGTAACTGGTCGGTAAGCGTTTGTATAAAATTTGGTTAGTTATACCGATCGGTTAAGGTCCATATCATACAAGATACAAATATTTAAATCTGTCTGGTCGTTGTGAGGTTTAAAAAAGCTACTTTCCGAACATTTATGGTATCATTGAAGTATATGTGCATGTTCGAGTCTTGAATGCGCATGACCATTTGAATGTTACAACTATCACTAGACAAATCAGAAAGAAAAGCTCCAACATAACATCATATTGTCAAAGCTAAATCATAATATAGCATCTACATGAGCATGGTCTTTTCATTTCGGTTTGCTTTACGTATAAAATATTAAAAGTAAAAAGTTGTTATTTTATCAAAAGTTAATCTCATTGTGATTAGATGTCATATATTTATATATTTAAGCTGCCATGAAAAATAATTAAGCTGACAGAACTCGAAACATAGGCGTACGCGGAATGTTAACAATATAATTAAACAGAATGGCCTTAACTATCAGTTAACAATATCGGCTACGCTTCCGATCTCTCTTTACAATTGTTCGCGAATTTCATCTCTTGTTCGGCGTTCTTTCTGCAGACATTTATTGTATTGGTGACTGCCGCAACGATTTCATGTATTCCA
>VMBQ01005763.1:0-18477 GCA_007657795.1 Dreissena rostriformis
GTCCGTCCGTCCGTCCGTTCTTATATACATGTACTGTAATACCGGTATGCGGAATCATTAAATCATCATTAAATATTGGCCTGACGTCGACGGTCTTCAAATTGTGAAGTGAATTATATGTATTGATATTTTTATATATTTCAGTAAGTGACTTATATAGAGTATGCTCTGTATATATATTACAAATGGGCAGTGTAATGCGAAAATGAGTCTTATGCAATTCGCGCAGTCCGGTCTGGAGCTTCACTTTCCGCTGTTAAAGCCCCATTAATACTAAAAAATCAACGAATCTCTCGTACAATATTTCGTAAAAAAAAATTACCCAATTCAAATTCAGTGTTCCTTATAGCAAAAGCCAAAATCTCAACGCCAGATGTGGTCTGGTTACATGGATGTTTGTAGATACAAAATGCTTGTTTTTAAGTTTTCGTGTCACAATTAATTCCTTTTTAATTTCCCGCGACGATATCTATTCATACGACACACGAACACTAACATAATACCATTTTAGTGTTCGTATGTCGAATGAATAGATATCAGTGCAGGAAATAAGAATGGAATTAATTGTGACACGAAACATTAAAAACAAGCATTTTGTATCTACAAAAATCTATGTTACCAGAACACATCTGGCTTTGAAATTTTGGCTTTTGCTATAAGGAACATTGAGTTTGTATTGGGTAACTTTATTTTACGAAATATTTTACGAAATTTTCGTTGATTTTTGAGTATTAATGTGGCTTTAAGTTACGCAAGGTTTAATGGCCTCAGTATCGAACAGTTGACCAGACTTCGCAAATGCGCGTGCTGGTCTGGAGTAACGCTGGCCGCATATGACATAAGATTCATTCCTGCATGATGCTGCTCAAATACTAGAGCAAGCCGTGCAAGTCATTAATACACCACGAACCTAGTATGTGAAACAAATAATGTGCCGCATTTAGATTTTTTTAAATATAGGAATATATAGAGGATATTTGTTCATTTGAAACTTTCTTACTTGAAACTTTCTTATTTGATTAAACGCCTATTTATATAATTATATTCAATGGCGTTGTACAAAACATATAAATATACATACAATTTATAAATAAAATTAGAGTGATTGATACTTTTATGCAGCATTAATTAAGGGATTAATAATCTAAAAATGTGTGATATAAATACAAATAAAAATGCTGTAAGAAACTTAAGCAATAAAACAATACAGGCTACGATATTAAAACACAGGAAAAATAAAATATTATGTAATTAATTGAAATAACTAGGGTTAAGACAGTAATTATAATGATATTATTAGCAAAGTTTTGGCAACATTAAGACACTTTTTTCATGAACTGAAAGGATACGTGAAAGGATATTTCTGCACTCTGGCTGTCGGATCCCACAGCTACCGGTCACCCGTCACCCTTACGCACACTTCTTTTGGGTTTTAACCTTATTTGAACTATTGTGACTACAAGTCACAAATAGACTGACCAAGTGTGACTACAAGACACAACTTGAAGGTTAAAATTTCAGTGTGACTATAAGACACATCTAGAGGGGCTAAGCGTGACTAAAAGACCGCTGTATGATGTCATTCAATCNAGATAGATAGATAGATAGATAGATAGATAGATAGATAGATAGATAGATAGATAGATAGATAGATAGATAGATAGATAGATAGATAGATAGATAGATAGATAGATAGATAGATAGATAGATAGATAGATAGATAGATAGATAGATAGATAGATAGATAGATAGATAGATAGATAGATAGATAGATAGATAGATAGATAGATAGATAGATAGATAGATAGATAGATAGATAGATAGATAGATAGATAGATAGATAGATAGATAGATAGATAGATAGATAGATAGATAGATAGATAGATAGATAGATAGATAGATAGATAGATAGATAGATAGATAGATAGATAGATAGATAGATAGATAGATAGATAGATAGATAGATAGATAGATAGATAGATAGATAGATAGATAGATAGATAGATAGATAGATAGATAGATAGATAGATAGATAGATAGATAGATAGATAGATAGATAGATAGATAGATAGATAGATAGATAGATAGATAGATAGATAGATAGATAGATAGATAGATAGATAGATAGATAGATAGATAGATAGATAGATAGATAGATAGATAGATAGATAGATAGATAGATAGATAGATAGATAGATAGATAGATAGATAGATAGATAGATAGATAGATAGATAGATAGATAGATAGATAGATAGATAGATAGATAGATAGATAGATAGATAGATAGATAGATAGATAGATAGATAGATAGATAGATAGATAGATAGATAGATAGATAGATAGATAGATAGATAGATAGATAGATAGATAGATAGATAGATAGATAGATAGATAGATAGATAGATAGATAGATAGATAGATAGATAGATAGATAGATAGATAGATAGATAGATAGATAGATAGATAGATAGATAGATAGATAGATAGATAGATAGATAGATAGATAGATAGATAGATAGATAGATAGATAGATAGATAGATAGATAGATAGATAGATAGATAGATAGATAGATAGATAGATAGATAGATAGATAGATAGATAGATAGATAGATAGATAGATAGATAGATAGATAGATAGATAGATAGATAGATAGATAGATAGATAGATAGATAGATAGATAGATAGATAGATAGATAGATAGATAGATAGATAGATAGATAGATAGATAGATAGATAGATAGATAGATAGATAGATAGATAGATAGATAGATAGATAGATAGATAGATAGATAGATAGATAGATAGATAGATAGATAGATAGATAGATAGATAGATAGATAGATAGATAGATAGATAGATAGATAGATAGATAGATAGATAGATAGATAGATAGATAGATAGATAGATAGATAGATAGATAGATAGATAGATAGATAGATAGATAGATAGATAGATAGATAGATAGATAGATAGATAGATAGATAGATAGATAGATAGATAGATAGATAGATAGATAGATAGATAGATAGATAGATAGATAGATAGATAGATAGATAGATAGATAGATAGATAGATAGATAGATAGATAGATAGATAGATAGATAGATAGATAGATAGATAGATAGATAGATAGATAGATAGATAGATAGATAGATAGATAGATAGATAGATAGATAGATAGATAGATAGATAGATAGATAGATAGATAGATAGATAGATAGATAGATAGATAGATAGATAGATAGATAGATAGATAGATAGATAGATAGATAGATAGATAGATAGATAGATAGATAGATAGATAGATAGATAGATAGATAGATAGATAGATAGATAGATAGATAGATAGATAGATAGATAGATAGATAGATAGATAGATAGATAGATAGATAGATAGATAGATAGATAGATAGATAGATAGATAGATAGATAGATAGATAGATAGATAGATAGATAGATAGATAGATAGATAGATAGATAGATAGATAGATAGATAGATAGATAGATAGATAGATAGATAGATAGATAGATAGATAGATAGATAGATAGATAGATAGATAGATAGATAGATAGATAGATAGATAGATAGATAGATAGATAGATAGATAGATAGATAGATAGATAGATAGATAGATAGATAGATAGATAGATAGATAGATAGATAGATAGATAGATAGATAGATAGATAGATAGATAGATAGATAGATAGATAGATAGATAGATAGATAGATAGATAGATAGATAGATAGATAGATAGATAGATAGATAGATAGATAGATAGATAGATAGATAGATAGATAGATAGATAGATAGATAGATAGATAGATAGATAGATAGATAGATAGATAGATAGATAGATAGATAGATAGATAGATAGATAGATAGATAGATAGATAGATAGATAGATAGATAGATAGATAGATAGATAGATAGATAGATAGATAGATAGATAGATAGATAGATAGATAGATAGATAGATAGATAGATAGATAGATAGATAGATAGATAGATAGATAGATAGATAGATAGATAGATAGATAGATAGATAGATAGATAGATAGATAGATAGATAGATAGATAGATAGATAGATAGATAGATAGATAGATAGATAGATAGATAGATAGATAGATAGATAGATAGATAGATAGATAGATAGATAGATAGATAGATAGATAGATAGATAGATAGATAGATAGATAGATAGATAGATAGATAGATAGATAGATAGATAGATAGATAGATAGATAGATAGATAGATAGATAGATAGATAGATAGATAGATAGATAGATAGATAGATAGATAGATAGATAGATAGATAGATAGATAGATAGATAGATAGATAGATAGATAGATAGATAGATAGATAGATAGATAGATAGATAGATAGATAGATAGATAGATAGATAGATAGATAGATAGATAGATAGATAGATAGATAGATAGATAGATAGATAGATAGATAGATAGATAGATAGATAGATAGATAGATAGATAGATAGATAGATAGATAGATAGATAGATAGATAGATAGATAGATAGATAGATAGATAGATAGATAGATAGATAGATAGATAGATAGATAGATAGATAGATAGATAGATAGATAGATAGATAGATAGATAGATAGATAGATAGATAGATAGATAGATAGATAGATAGATAGATAGATAGATAGATAGATAGATAGATAGATAGATAGATAGATAGATAGATAGATAGATAGATAGATAGATAGATAGATAGATAGATAGATAGATAGATAGATAGATAGATAGATAGATAGATAGATAGATAGATAGATAGATAGATAGATAGATAGATAGATAGATAGATAGATAGATAGATAGATAGATAGATAGATAGATAGATAGATAGATAGATAGATAGATAGATAGATAGATAGATAGATAGATAGATAGATAGATAGATAGATAGATAGATAGATAGATAGATAGATAGATAGATAGATAGATAGATAGATAGATAGATAGATAGATAGATAGATAGATAGATAGATAGATAGATAGATAGATAGATAGATAGATAGATAGATAGATAGATAGATAGATAGATAGATAGATAGATAGATAGATAGATAGATAGATAGATAGATAGATAGATAGATAGATAGATAGATAGATAGATAGATAGATAGATAGATAGATAGATAGATAGATAGATAGATAGATAGATAGATAGATAGATAGATAGATAGATAGATAGATAGATAGATAGATAGATAGATAGATAGATAGATAGATAGATAGATAGATAGATAGATAGATAGATAGATAGATAGATAGATAGATAGATAGATAGATAGATAGATAGATAGATAGATAGATAGATAGATAGATAGATAGATAGATAGATAGATAGATAGATAGATAGATAGATAGATAGATAGATAGATAGATAGATAGATAGATAGATAGATAGATAGATAGATAGATAGATAGATAGATAGATAGATAGATAGATAGATAGATAGATAGATAGATAGATAGATAGATAGATAGATAGATAGATAGATAGATAGATAGATAGATAGATAGATAGATAGATAGATAGATAGATAGATAGATAGATAGATAGATAGATAGATAGATAGATAGATAGATAGATAGATAGATAGATAGATAGATAGATAGATAGATAGATAGATAGATAGATAGATAGATAGATAGATAGATAGATAGATAGATAGATAGATAGATAGATAGATAGATAGATAGATAGATAGATAGATAGATAGATAGATAGATAGATAGATAGATAGATAGATAGATAGATAGATAGATAGATAGATAGATAGATAGATAGATAGATAGATAGATAGATAGATAGATAGATAGATAGATAGATAGATAGATAGATAGATAGATAGATAGATAGATAGATAGATAGATAGATAGATAGATAGATAGATAGATAGATAGATAGATAGATAGATAGATAGATAGATAGATAGATAGATAGATAGATAGATAGATAGATAGATAGATAGATAGATAGATAGATAGATAGATAGATAGATAGATAGATAGATAGATAGATAGATAGATAGATAGATAGATAGATAGATAGATAGATAGATAGATAGATAGATAGATAGATAGATAGATAGATAGATAGATAGATAGATAGATAGATAGATAGATAGATAGATAGATAGATAGATAGATAGATAGATAGATAGATAGATAGATAGATAGATAGATAGATAGATAGATAGATAGATAGATAGATAGATAGATAGATAGATAGATAGATAGATAGATAGATAGATAGATAGATAGATAGATAGATAGATAGATAGATAGATAGATAGATAGATAGATAGATAGATAGATAGATAGATAGATAGATAGATAGATAGATAGATAGATAGATAGATAGATAGATAGATAGATAGATAGATAGATAGATAGATAGATAGATAGATAGATAGATAGATAGATAGATAGATAGATAGATAGATAGATAGATAGATAGATAGATAGATAGATAGATAGATAGATAGATAGATAGATAGATAGATAGATAGATAGATAGATAGATAGATAGATAGATAGATAGATAGATAGATAGATAGATAGATAGATAGATAGATAGATAGATAGATAGATAGATAGATAGATAGATAGATAGATAGATAGATAGATAGATAGATAGATAGATAGATAGATAGATAGATAGATAGATAGATAGATAGATAGATAGATAGATAGATAGATAGATAGATAGATAGATAGATAGATAGATAGATAGATAGATAGATAGATAGATAGATAGATAGATAGATAGATAGATAGATAGATAGATAGATAGATAGATAGATAGATAGATAGATAGATAGATAGATAGATAGATAGATAGATAGATAGATAGATAGATAGATAGATAGATAGATAGATAGATAGATAGATAGATAGATAGATAGATAGATAGATAGATAGATAGATAGATAGATAGATAGATAGATAGATAGATAGATAGATAGATAGATAGATAGATAGATAGATAGATAGATAGATAGATAGATAGATAGATAGATAGATAGATAGATAGATAGATAGATAGATAGATAGATAGATAGATAGATAGATAGATAGATAGATAGATAGATAGATAGATAGATAGATAGATAGATAGATAGATAGATAGATAGATAGATAGATAGATAGATAGATAGATAGATAGATAGATAGATAGATAGATAGATAGATAGATAGATAGATAGATAGATAGATAGATAGATAGATAGATAGATAGATAGATAGATAGATAGATAGATAGATAGATAGATAGATAGATAGATAGATAGATAGATAGATAGATAGATAGATAGATAGATAGATAGATAGATAGATAGATAGATAGATAGATAGATAGATAGATAGATAGATAGATAGATAGATAGATAGATAGATAGATAGATAGATAGATAGATAGATAGATAGATAGATAGATAGATAGATAGATAGATAGATAGATAGATAGATAGATAGATAGATAGATAGATAGATAGATAGATAGATAGATAGATAGATAGATAGATAGATAGATAGATAGATAGATAGATAGATAGATAGATAGATAGATAGATAGATAGATAGATAGATAGATAGATAGATAGATAGATAGATAGATAGATAGATAGATAGATAGATAGATAGATAGATAGATAGATAGATAGATAGATAGATAGATAGATAGATAGATAGATAGATAGATAGATAGATAGATAGATAGATAGATAGATAGATAGATAGATAGATAGATAGATAGATAGATAGATAGATAGATAGATAGATAGATAGATAGATAGATAGATAGATAGATAGATAGATAGATAGATAGATAGATAGATAGATAGATAGATAGATAGATAGATAGATAGATAGATAGATAGATAGATAGATAGATAGATAGATAGATAGATAGATAGATAGATAGATAGAGTATCTGTTCATTAATTTGGCTGCATCAGAATGAACTCGATGGCGTGGTTTGCGTACCCGTCGTCCCGTAAAGGTTTACTCACTAGATTTGTGGAAGAACACCAGTTTTTCCACTGATGAAGAGTCTAGGGAATGAATGCCGATGAAGAAACGGCGGGAAATTTTCCTCGTGCACTTCAAGACGATTCGGGCATGCTCATGCAACAAATGGCGGGAAAATTGTCTCGAGCACTTCTTGCCGACGCGCATTAAATATTGAAGACGTCTAGTCCGTACATAGTGTATTGTTATGTTTACGGTATTGTAAATAAGGGCCATCCGGCGCACGTGATACAAATACGAGTCTTTTTCAGCAGCTATTTATAAGCTTTGCAACGTCGTAACATAATGAACTAAAATGGATTATGTTGATATTGGCTGTCGTTTAAACGTTTACTGTTTTTGTAAACGTTTTTGAGCAAAACACGAAACGCGACCGTTTAAACGTGATACCCTTAGGTTTAAGTGAGGTTAGTTGAAAATTACTTCTAAGATGGCGTCGATTTTGTGTTGTTCGTGAAGGAGTAGCGGATATTTCCACTCGGTAAGCCACTTTGTATTTATATTTATTTTATATGAATACGCCCTTTCGGTTCTACGGTGTTTGTGCTTCCCTCAGTTTTTTTTTGTTTCAAGGTCGTAGACGTCGGGATAAAAAAGTTATTGAAGGAAAACTGTCCACTTTGTTGTCTACTTACGTGACGTTTGATAAATTGGATGTACACATATCATTTTCTCTTATAATAAACAGTATTGACGCACGTGTACAGTAAAATATTGCAAAAATCATGATTATTTAATTTTCCGGGCGCCGTTTTATCTCTGGTAACTAATTTATTGTCAAAAATTATTGGTTTAACATCCCCCCCCCTTGGAACTGACTTCCTTTTAAGCACATTTTGGAACCTGACTTCCGAATGTAAAAAAGCTCTTTCCTAGATTAAAGAGATTGACACGAAATAACTTCCAATCTTAAATAAAGTTTATATGTGTACTTCAATAATCTAGTTTCAAAGCATGTTATATGGTGCAATATAAGTGTTTTCTTAATCACCTTATTAACTATAGACTCATTATTATGATTGGTGGGTTTTCATGAAACTTTCGCTTTCTATAGCGGCACACACTTCGTAACGCCTTTTTTAAATCGTGGCCTCCTCAACGTCTATTACTGGCGTCTTCATACCTGGAAATAGTAAGCATAGCATTCCGTTTAGTATGCATAGCATTCCGTTTGAGGCATATTCAAACATAAGTATGTTCATATATGTTAACACAAACAGGTAATAATAAACTTTGCACACAAAATGTAAGCGTTTAGTATGTGAGAAAACATATAATAATAAAAATTAATAATATAATAGTTAATAAATAAAAATAAAATTATAAATTTTGATCTCTAAAGAGAATGTTCTCCACAACAAAATTCACACCAATGCGTAATTCTTTCACGACAGTTATTTCGTGTGAAACCTTCTAACATAGAAAAGAGCTGTTTGTCATTTGGAAGTCAGGTCCCTAATGGGCTTAAAAGGAATTCAGTTCCAAAAAGGGGGTTTTAACCATTATTATTCTGCATTAAACGAATTTAAAAGACATAAAAACGCGTCGAAATAATACAATAATCGTGATTTATGTTACATAGTACTGTAAACATGCAAACATAGTTTTTATTTTACGAGAAATTGATATTCGAACAGCCAAAATATCGAAGGTCAAGAAATTAAACAACAAATTTGTGAAAGATTTTGCTTCAATGACTTTTTTATTCCGACGTCTACAGGATTGAAAAGAAAAAAACCAGGGAAGCACAAACACCGTAGAGTCGAAAGGGCGCATTCATTTAAAATAAATATAAATACAGAGTGACTAACCGGTTTAAAATATCCGCCTCTCCTTCACGAAAAACACAAAAACGACGCCATATTGGCAGTAAGTTCCAACTAACCGTTCTTAAACCGTGTTAGCTCCCCCCCTGCAATAATTAATCACGAACCATACGCGCATCTTTAATGATCTTAATCAAATGCACATATACAGACAGAAATTGTCAAGTAAGCAATGTATCAACACAAAAGTCAAAAGAAATAGATGTAAGAAGGTTTGTAAAAAGGCTTTATCCACAGAACAAAAAGAGTTCTACTGTTTACAACATCTTAAGACTGAAATATGACAAAATAAATTAACACATATATACACATTTAGCAAAGTAAAATTACTCCGGCTTTAATCATATTTGGTGTTCAATGTCGTATTGGTAAATTGCCTAAAATATAATACTAGCATACACAAATTTCTGTCTTGACACTTTTTCTGGATTTCATATTTCTTATGTATTCACAAATCCATAAAATAATTGAGATTTCATGGATCTAAGTAAACACGATTGAAAACAGACAAACCTTGAACAATGTAAGGAATGGCGTACATTGTTTCCACCCAATACTGAATTCTCATATGGTTTCGTGAATCATGCTTGATACCTTGGCCAGGTTTATGGAAAAGCAATGAATAACCTTTCATTGACCAAAAATTGTACATATTATATAAGGTTGAAACAACAACATTTGGAATTCACTTAACCGTCTTGTAAAACAGGTTTCCATTACAATGAATGGTCAATGTCAGAAGCATACAATCTTTTTTTAATATTTCAGTATTTTGTTTACATTTTCTCAAGTACTAATGTTGGTTTGAAAAGTTATGTTTGAACTAAATGTGACTACCTTGATGTGCCTGAATATTGAACATTGAGAGAGACGAATGCAACATCTTGTGGTAAAACGGATCTATGACTGAGACATGGACACCAAAACACAGGCGCATATTAGAAGGAAAAAAGAGCCATACGAGGACATTTTGAGTCAATCAGAAATCTGGTTTCCAGGTTTTATTTTGACTTTGGCTGGCAACTTTTCAAAAAATACGCCAGACAAACTAGAAGCGAACTTCGATTAGGTAGGGAACGATAGAGGATAATACACAACAATCGGGTGTTTTTAATGTTTAGTATGGAAAGCTGAAACTGTATGGTGACCGTCGCGAATCATTTGCAAAAACTAAAAAGCCATGGATTTTTTTTGTAAATACGGTAATTGTACTAACCAACGTCCTCTTATGGCTCTGTTTTACCTTTTGCTCTAAGGATCTTGCATTCGTCGCTGTCTCGTAAATGTCGTTAAAAGTTTGGAGTAATATATTTACCGAAATGAATTTCATTTCATGTACATACAGTTTAACTCATGCCAATTGCATCATTTAGATTTTGTTTCTTGAATATTTCAACAAAGCTTACTATTATGCAAAACAAACAAAACCAATGGTTCATTTCATAGATTAAAATTTCGGTATGACATCATTAGTGACCCACTGACTTATTTTGTTCTTCAAATTATGTATTGTTTACACTCTGAAATAAAAAACTTGTGTCTGAAATTGTTCATCTACAAAGTATATTGTTTATACATATTGCTTGGATAACAATGATTTGTCACTTTCAATGCATATTGGATGTTTTATAAATTAATTTATATTTATTTTGAATAATTTCCTGTTTTCATTAGTCAATACATGATTTGAAAATTGGTTGTCTTTGGTGCTAATTTAATGTGAAATTTTTGGTGCCAGTTTATTGGTGTAATAATACAAATTATTTAAAAATATTTTTTTTAACCTCGTAACTCTACCATGATTTTTTCAAACTTCTGCATTTAAGTGACATGCTTACATGTACATTAAATCCTTGTGTAATTGATATGAAACTTAACCATTATCATTTAGGGCAATTAACAATAAAGGTTTAACTTATTATAAACATAATATTTTATTCTGGTGGCGTTGTTACAGGAATGATAACTTTATTTCAAAGTCTGTAACATGTACATTGTATTTCCGTTCAATATACCCGGACTAACAATTAAACTTATATTTAGTCAATGTACGTGTTTTATGTACATGTAGTACTTGCAGAAATGACTGAATTTGTATGAATCTTTAGTTAAAACCGTGTTAGAATCGAAATAATTCGTGTACGCTATAGTTTGTTGTCGAATATCCCACGGCCGGAAGTTTAGATGCGTGATTTCGCACTCGTGATTTAATCCCTACGCGTCTAAACTTCCGGCCGTGGGTTATTCGGCAACAAACAATAACGTACACGAATTATTTCTTAAATAACCAATGCATATACGAAGGTTGATGGATACATGTGCAATGTTAATTTTCGCATTGTTATGTTCACACCTGATATATCACACTAGAGAACTATTCTTTTCACTTAATATATTTTCTAAATTTAATGACAAACAGTTCCTGTTGAAGAATCAACAACAATAACACATTACACTACACCGCTTGATCCAATAGCTTGACTTCAATGATGTCGAATTGCTTTGAAATATATACCATGATAGTACTACTACACATACAACACATTTTATACTGTGTCGTCAGTGACTTTTAATGATAAATAATTCAATTATGAATAATTAAATACTGAGGAGAATGTTTACCCAATTTAAGAAGAATCTTACAAGGGACAAAAAGGCTACAAATACATTCGCGTTACTGATGTTCGTGTGATCAAATCAATAGCGTTATGTTGCATGCATAGATTGTAATTTATGCACGTGTCGTCTAGTATTCACGCACTTGCAGAGACCCTGTTTATGTTTTGGCTTACATAAGTCATCTCTAGGTGTAAATCGTCGAATAATTACTCGCATCGACATGTCTTATATGATTTGGTTTATGTTTAAACATGGCATAAAACGGTTGTACTTTGTACACGTGACACTTCAAATGGTTCATATCGTTATGCATTAGATGTACAACATAAATAATAACTAAAACACGGATATGTTTTAACGTAGAAACATTACTACGGTGGGTATAATAAATTTATTATAATTATTATTATTACAGGCCGACTTACTAGTTTTTAAATACAGTTTTTTGCCGAATAAATGTAATGTTCGCATGCCATTTTTGCATGTGTTTTGTTAATATAACCTGATATTTCTTTACCGTGTCAGCGCCTTGAGTTTTCCTTCCGCCGGAAACGATTCCTTAAAGCCCCTATAACGCTTAAAATCAACGAATATTTCGTAAACTATTTCATAAAATAAAGTTAACACATACACAATCAGTGTTCCTTATAGCAATAGCCAACATTTCAACGCTAGATGTGCTCTGGTTACATAGATTCAACATGATACAAAATGCTCTTTTTTATTTTTTGTGGTACACTATATTCAATCCATATTCATGTACCAATTTTGTGTTCGTGAGTCGCATGAAACGATATCGTCGCGGGAAATTAAAATGGATATATTGTGTGAAATATTCGTTGATTTTGAGCGTTATAGGGACTTTTAACGCAGACGTTTTCATAAGCATTTTCACCTGTAACACGTTTTCAAATAAGACAATTAGTTATTACTTCGTATAATTAAATATCACACCATACATGTTTTCAAAGTATGAACTGTATGACGGTTTCTTTCGTGGTATAAAACTATTTAAAAACGGATGATCACTAGCTAGTGAGCAACTAGAATAACAAAAAAAAAACTAAACGGCTGTATGCGTGTGTATTAACGTTTGTTCCTATTGCTTTCTTTACCGGTGAACGAAATTAATGAATTCAATAATACGATATATNTAAATATTGTTAATATGTTAACATGTATTTTCATAATAAATATATTTTAACAATAATTGTCTTTAAAATTGATTTGTATTTTTTTTTCAAAAACTCAACAGACGTCAAATATTGTTCGACATGCATCTATATATCGGCGCGGCCGAACTAAACGTAGAGACAGGTGTAAATGTTCTGTATGCTGCGAGGAAATTCGATGTTCCTGCGTTTGATTCCATATGCAGGACATTCCTGAATGGCAAAATCGGTGTTAAGAATGTTTGCACAATTTTGGACCAGGCAATAGTGTTTGACGATGAAGAGTTAACAACTAAATGTTTTTTTTTTAAATTGATTTTCAACACACATCTCAATTACAACAAAGTTATACATATGAAGCAACATAGTTATACATACTGAAGTATCATATATATTTACTATTAATGTACAAGTAAGTGATTTTGGTATATATTAACAATAACACGTTATCTGTTTAAGTGTTAACTTGCTAATGCTTGATATTGTTCCCAGAAAATACATTTTTGAGACGATGGTATAGCATTTTGGTAAAGAGTGAAAGAAAGGGGGAGAAGCTATGTTAAATTATAAGAGAGAGGTAGAATTGATAAACATTAACAAAACTAATGAAAAGGCATTAGGTGTTATACTAATTTCTCAAATTTAAAAAAGAAATGAAAAAAAATATGAAGAGAGATAAATAAACAAGATAAAAAAGAAAAAACCTTTGATGATGAGGATATAGGCAAGATTCTTTCAAGGTTTTATTGTAAAGTTGAGCCATTTTTTATTATGTTGATCAATTTTATCTTTTTCAAAAGCAATTTGCTTTTCAAATATAATTTTCATTCTTAGAGCATTTTTGAAGGTCTCAATATTTGGCTTTTCGGCTTTTGATGTTGTATTAAATATGTAAGACTTCATCAGAATAATTATATAGTTTATTACTTGATTATAATTGCCCCCTTTTTTAGTACCAAATATAATATCATTTACATTCAGATCTACGTGTAATTGTTTACTATTTAAAAATAATGTCAGCTCCCGCCATATCGGTTGTACAGAATTACATTCATATAAAACATGTATAATTGTTTCCTTACAACTTAAACAAAAGGTGCAGAGACTTGAAGAGATTAAATTACATTTATGCAAATATGAATTAGTTGGTAATATGCATTGCAGAATCTTGTATTGAAAATTGCGTAAAGTATTATAAATGGTGGCTTTAAATGGTGTTATATAAGCATGTTTCCAGTCTATACTTTGTTCATAGGAGGACATTATTTCTTCCCATTTCTGTTCTTGTTTGGTTTTATTTTCTTCTAATGTTCGTTGTAGATTATATAAATATTTACACAATGTTTTTGTTTTTTCGTACCTTTTCAAGTAATGTGTTATTATCGAAATTGACGAATTCCATTTCAGAAAGTTGTTGTGTGTTAGTTATTGGAATACGTTTGATTAGTGTGTAATATTTAAGATAATCTGTTGAGGGTATTTCATAAAGGGTTTTAAAAGCTTCGAATGTATAAAAGCTTTTTGACCTAAAGTCATAGATGTGTTCTAGGAACTTAATACCCCTTTTAAACCAGTTTCGGTAAAAGAAGGTATGTTGGTTATTTTTTGCAATTGTCGCGTTATTTCATATAATCCTTTATTGACATGTCCTTCTGTTTCTTTTGACTTAATTTTGTTCCGGGAAGAAATTACATCTCTCAGGAATACATTTTTAATATTTGAATTATTATGTTTGTCATTAAGGGAACATTCAAAGACAAGATTTCCACCATATTTATTTAGTTCATTCTGATAGAAAATGTTCCACTGCCCTGGATTATTAATGTTTGTTAATCTTTTGACCCAACTGGCCTTATTTGCGTATAAAAAGGCGTTTATATCGGTGAGTTTGAGCCCTCCCTGCTCAATTGGTTTTACAAGAGTTGTTAGTTTTATTTTGTCAGGTTTACCATTTCATACAAATTGGAATATAGATTTATTAATTGTTTGTATTATATCATGATTTGGGTTTGGGAGCGCTGACAATGCGTACATAAGTTTTGGTAGGGCAAATATTTTCACCACAGTGACTTTTCCGAGAAGTGTTAATTTTCTGTGGTGCCACTGTTTTAAACAATTGTTAAAGGCTTGCAATTTTGGTTGAATGTTTTTGTCTATATTAAGATTTTCATCATTTGTAAAGTAAAAACCCAGTGTTTTGGCTTCTTCTGAGGTCCAAGTAAAATGTTTGTATTTGTTAAATATAATTTGTGTATTTTTAAGTGAACCAACGCGCATAACGATAGATTTTTGTGTATTTAGTTTGAGTCCAGATACTTCACTAAAGTCTTGAATAGTGTTTATCAGTGCTGAGAACGAATTAAGCGTTCCATCTGTCAGATAGGTTGTATCATCTGCAAAAAGTGTTTGTTTTATTTCGTGTTCTTTTATTTTTATTCCTTTAATGTCTTCATTTTTTTCAATAAAGTTGGACAATAGTTCTATACTTAATATAAATAGTGTTGTTGACAAAGGGCAGCCTTGTTTTACACCTCTTTGAATAGGGATAGGTTCAGATAGATGTCCATTATTAATAATAATGGTACTTATGTCCGTGTAAAATAATTTAATCCATTGTATGAGTTCAGCTCCAAAATTAAATTGTTTGAGACTTTTAAACATGAAGTCATGATCTAAACTGTCGAATGCTTTTTCATAATCGGCAAAAAAAAGTAGGCCTGGTTTGTTATTGTTATTCAGAAAATGTATTGTTTCGAAAATTGTGCGTACGTTTTCGCCAATGAATCTTCCTTTTATGAATCCAGTTTGTCTTGATTCAACAACAGATGATATAACTTTGTTAATTCTGTTTGCGATTGTTTTGGTCGCTATTTTATAATCTACATTTAGTAAACTCAAAGGTCTCCAGTTATCAAGTGCATCAAGATTTTTTCCTGGTTTTGGAATCAGTGTAAGAATACTTTGTTTTTGAAGTTGAGTCAATTGTCCATTTACAAATGAATGGTTAATAGAGTTGATATAGTATGTTTTGATTACCTCCCAAAATACTTTGTAAAATTCTGCTGTTAAACCGTCTGAACCAGGACTTTTATTGTTATCCATCAATTTTAAGGCGTTAAGACATTCATATTCTGTGAGAAAGCCTTCGCACGATTGTTTATCAGTTTCTGTGAGTCTTTTAATATTATAATTAAAGAAATGTGAATTGTTAAGAGTATTCGTATCAATATCTTTTTTCTTACTATAAAGGTTTGAGTAAAAGTGTTTTTGTTCGTTCATAATAGCATTAATGTCTGTTACTTCTTTGTTGTTTATTGTTAACTTATGAATGGTTTTACTTTCGTAATGTCTTTTTTCCAGATTTGCAAAGTATTTTGTATTTTTCTCATTATGTTCAATGTGTATAGCTCTTGCTCTTACTAGCATGCCATTAATTTTTTCATCTATAATTTTTTCGTACTCTATTTGTGTTTCTTTCATTAATTTTTGTATTGATTCATTATCACTATTTGTATGCAGTTGTTTCTCTAGTGACTCTAATTGTTCAATAATATTCTGTTCTTTTTCCTGGTTTTGTTTTTTAGTCATGGTAGCAAATTTTATACTTATGTTTCTTACAGTTCCTTTTATTACTTCCCACAAAGTATTTGGGTTACAGTTTGTGTTGTTTTCTACTACTTTATGAATTTCTTGCTTAATTTGATTTTGATATTCATCATTTAAAAGCATGGAATTATTGAGTTTAAAATAACCAGGTCCTTTTTGTTGTATTTTATTGTCAATCATTATTTCAATTAAAGAGTGGTCGGTCTTGTATCCTGGTTTTATTTTTGCTTTATTAATTATGTTACATATATTTTTTGAGATTAAAAAGTAGTCCAGTCTACAAAAAATGACCGGTTTGCCACTTGAATGCCATGTGTAACGTTTTTGCTCTGGGTGAAGTGCTCGCCATATGTCAATCAAATTGCATGAATCGATTATGGAGTTTATTTTGTTTCTGCTTTTTATGTGTGTGTCTTTTTTGCCGTTCTTTTTGTCTAGGGTTGGATTAAGTATTGTATTAAAATCACCTCCTATTATATAATTTGTTTCCATATTTTGCAGCAGATGTGTTTCTAGTTTATCAAAAAAACTTATGTCATCTTTGTTCGGACCATATATATTAATTAACGTGATTTCTTGGTTATTAATAATGACATCAATTGTACATAATCTACCGGGTATTATTTCCTTAAAATCGCCAATACTTACATTGTCTTTATTTTTAATTAAAATTCCTAAACCTTCACTATTTGATTTTTTCCCACTGTAAAAACTAATTCCACTCCATTCTGATTGCCATTTGTTTTTTGTTAGCTCACAGACATGTGTTTCTTGAAGTAAACATATCGTATAATTATTTTCTTCAAACCATTTGAATATACTTTGCCTTTTATTATCATTGTTGAGACCTCTTACATTTAGAGAACATATTTTTTCATACATTTTTATATCTAAAAGGTTTTATTTGTACGGCTAAATTGAAAAGTAAAGAATCTTGCCTATTAAATTTATAAAAAAACATATTGATATTCTGTTAACCTGTGTTGGAAATTTGTATTTATTTCTACTGGTTGAAAAGACTAGAATCTATGTTTTAAATAATAAGGTAGATATAAGTATGTGTAAACAAAAACCGACAATAAAAAACAAAAAAAAAAAAAACATCAATGAAAATACAAACAATCATGAGCACAGGAATGCATATGGGAGTAAAACAACAGTAAAATACAATTGAACAAACAAA
>VMBQ01005763.1:26089-71277 GCA_007657795.1 Dreissena rostriformis
CACCAGGTTGCCTGACATGCAGATATAGCACCAGGCTAACTGACATGCAGATATAGCACCAGGTTGCCTGACATGCAGATATAGCACCAGGTTGCCTGACATGCAGATATAGCACCAGGCTAACTGACATGCAGATATATCACCAGGTTGCCTGACATGCAGATATAGCACCAGGCTAACTGACATGCAGATATAGCACCAGGTTGCCTGACATGCAGATATAGCACCAGGTTGCCTGACATGCAGATATAGCACCAGGTTGCATTTGGAACCAGTTGGGTCAAGGGCAATTTTTAAGATCGCCGTGGCGTAGTGGATATGGTGTCCGCCTAGCGATCGGGAGATTAGGGTTCGAACCCCACTGGGAGCGTTCCTTTCATCTCCCCCAAAGACACCAAGTACTGGTTCTAGTCCCAAGAAACAGACTCGAGAGCGTTTATATAAGCCTACGGCTTTCGATGCAATCGAGCTGAAATAAATAGGTTTAAAATAAGGGCAATTTTGCTGCAAAAAGAGAAAACGTTTGAACTAAATAACTTTTATAATTGATTTTGCAGTATTTTGTGAAAAAATTCAAGTTGAGTGATGTGATGCAATGGAATTTCAAGCAACTCAAGAACGTTGAGGGTACTTTCTGTCAGTGAAGAGTTTATCCATCCCCCCTTCAAGTTTAGGGGGTATCTTTTACACACACACATCCCCCCTGCATGTAGAGAGGGTTTCTTCCATTCACCATTGACATGTGCCTATAGAAATAACTTGAACAATGAATAGAAGTACACTTTTCAATATATAACATTCAAACTTGTATATTTTTTTCTTATGACAATTATGTTATTATAATAGCCTTGCAGTTTTTATTATCCTACATTAACATTGCCTAAGTTATGCCCCTTTGTATACATGAAATTTCTATAAAAACGATTGTTACAACTTGCTACATATCACAACAAGCAGTGTCCGAGGCTATGCATTCTTGCTGTTAGAAGCTCTACTTTCATGTGTTTTCTTTCAGAGTGGTGAATTCGACAGTAGTCAAGGTCTCCTTACAGGAAGCATGAATCGTATCAATCACATGGTGACCTCTGGGAAGGGCAATCGCAAACTCATGTGCTATATCATCCTAGGACTGGTGGCATTGTTCTTCCTATCTTATTATCTCATATCAAAAGTAACTGGTGGATAAGAAAGATTTATACGAGCTTCGTTCTAGGAAAACTGGTCTTAATGCATGTGCGTAAAGTGTCGACCCATATCTGCACAGGCTAATCAGCGACAACACTTTCCGCTTTTGTAGATTTTTGTTTTCAGGAAGTCTCTCCTTAAGGAAAATCCAGTTTAGGTGGAAAGTGTCGTCCCTGATTTCCATGTGCACACGACACTTGACGCGTATGCAATTAACCCCATTTTCCCACAGAGATGCTCATACCATCTTTTTTGGTGATAATAGTACTTCAGTGTACACGTTGGGGAACAATTTTTACTGGTTTATCAAGCTTCTTCTCTGTGCTCAACAGATTTGTATTCTTTCCGTTGTGTAGAATGTAAAGAATAAAGAAACTAGTCTAAGACATCTTGGTTTACATAAAAATAGGAATTTCATAAAATTTTGTGATAGGAAGGATTCAGTATCTTAAATTTGTGTTTTTTGATCTCTCTGTATTTCTTTTGCTGTTATTTTACTATTAAGTATTTATGCGGGAATGTATACTACGCTACAACATTTTGAATATCACTGATGCTTATGTTTTAAGATAATATATTGATAGTCTTACATGTGGATTAAATGATAGCTTTTTTCATGCATTGTTGTGTAAATATGTTATACGGTGTGTTATTATTTTGTTGATAATGTGTAATGAAATGTTAAGTCTGAAAATAAAGGATCATAGAATTCTGTTTATAAACACTCAGTTGTTTCCGAAAAAATGAGCCTCATTCTGTGAAAACTGGACTTAATATATGTCCATAAAGCGTCATCCCAGATAAGCCTGTGCAGTCGGCAAAGGCTTATCAGGGAGGACACTTTCTGCCTAGACTGGAATTTGTTTAAACGAAAATTCCATAAAAACTTAAAGTACCGTCCCTGATTAGGCTGTGCGGACTGCATAGGTTAAGGCTTATCTGGAACGAAACTTTAAGCATATGCATTGAGCCCAGTTTTCCCAGATCAAGGCATATATTACAATACTTCGGAAACGTTCTGAAGCAAGACTAGTGTAGTGATACACTATGATTATGTGGTTTCTTTTGTGTCTGTTTTTATTTCTGTACATGCATTCTTTTACTATTCCATTTGTTAACCATTTATGACATTAATATATAATGGTAGTCATGTTTGGTATGTTACCTTAAACATGAATGAAGAATGACAAACTTACCGCCCAGAGGAGCTGTTTCGAAGTCTAAATCAACCTCTGAGTGTGACCTTGACCTCTTAGAAAAGGAGACAGGTTTAACACAAGAAATGCCTTGTGAATGATGAATGAAAAAGGTACAGTCTGGACAAGTGTTTTATAGCTAAATTTGACCTTAGAACCCCAAGTGTGACCTTGACTTGTGAGGTAGAGTGACAAGTTTTTAACACAATAAATCATTTTAAATGGATTGCATTTCAAAGTCCATCAATATATTGCAAAGTTTGGAAGCCAGTTAATTTCAACCTGTTTTATGACCAAATTAGACCTTGGACCTTTAGGTGACATTGACTTTTGAGGTAGGGACGCAGTTGTCACATGTGACAGGTTGTCTATTGATGTTAAAAATGTGTTCCAAGTTATTTCAAGTCATTTGAAAATCCATCAATACATGGCAGGGTCATGGCTGATACAGGAATGTTCAAGCTGTTTTATAGCCAAATTTGACCTCTAACCTTTAGGTGTGACCTCGACCTTTACACGCAACAGGTCATCTTATGATGCTAGAGAAGTTATTTCAAATCCATCAATATATGCCAAAGTAATGGCTGAGACAGAAAATTGCCAACAGACGTCCAAGAATACAGATCAACTGCATATTCCGCATTCTTTGAAGAAAAGCATAAAAATATCAGACACAGTGCAATACTGGTAAATAAAATGTGTATACATATTTTTTTGCATCAAATAGAAGATTTTAAAAACTTCTATTTCGTTCTATTTAGTTAAGAAACACCGGCGGTATTGTCCACATCACTATTTTCAGTGGCGAAAATTATCCCAAGTTGTTTATTTTTGTACCTGCATCCTGCTATTTATTGTGTATTAAAGCATGTAAATACTTAAATATACTTGACTTTTATACAAGCGAGTTTAATCTTAAAGTGAAAATAGCTGTTACTGTATACACTGTACTTCCATGAAATGTCTTGTTTAAACAATACACAACTGAACCAGACTCTTCAACTTTAATGAAATTTATTTGCTATTTAGCACATACAACTGTCAGGTCCATGGAAGATAGTTTGAAAACAGTAGGACCCCGATCACAAAATACCCGATAAAGTAAATTAAAATAAGCTTAGTGACAATGGACTCCTGTTGGATATTCCATATCTGATCAGTCAAAAGATTTGTCCAGGGCTTTTTATCTGCACGTGTCACTTCAACAGGTTCCTGTCTTCTTGCACTGACGTCATACTCATTGTACTGCTTTTGTTGTGGTGTGTTTGGGGAGATAAGATGAGCGCAATGCCAGTACAGGACAGGGCAGGCAGAGAACAGCAGTCTGGTTAGCACCTGAAATTAAAGCAACAGTAGTCTGGTTAGCACCTGTAACCATAGCAACAGCAGTCGGGATATATTTATGTAGTAACAATAAAATATTGATACAATATTTAAAAATTAAAAATGCATTGTTTTTCAGTACACGTTCACGCCTACAAAAATCACTCAAGTCAATAATTTTACAACACAACATCAATGTTATCAATTGTATGCATGCGTATATCGGTACTTCATGGTTATTTCAACTATAAGTACATGTATTTTACTACAGATTTTTTTCCTGCACTAGCAAAGTGTTGAAAGGGAGGACAATTGATCAATAAAAGGTTTAATATTTTACTTGGTGTCTATAAAAACGAGACCTATTTGTTGAGTATTAATTTCCTAAATACTCGTTAGAAAATAATATTATTTTTGAAAATGTAATAACATATTAGTCATCAATATCGCCCTTTAAAATTTTACTTAATAGAATACACAGTAATGCTTTTTTTGTTAATTATGCAGGAGTATGTAGCTCAAACACGTATGAATTCACAGTTTATTGTGGAAGAAAAACTCATGATAAACTCATAACAGTCTCCTGCAATCTCGGACCAAACTTGCCTGTATATGAATGCAGAACCATGCAAAGACAGTGAGAGACAAGGCATGAAGGACATAAGGGACCAGCCCTGGGCCCTCCAGTCGGAATAATGGGTCTGTGTCTTCACATTTCTTTGTGGATCCTACCTCGTCATATCCTAGAGTGAGACAAGTGTATCTGTAACAAAAAGGGATGGTCCTGTACCTTTATTTGTATTTTGTGTTTTAACCAGAAAATTACTAGTGCAGAGACAGTATCAATTTTGTTTTTGTGGTTAAACTGACAGCACTTGGGCTCTTGGTGTTTTTTTAGTAAAATTGGCTTAAACTCTTCCTTAAACCTATCTGTAACCTCCAGATCAAGATCATAACATTCCGTCATCTCTGATTGAAAACACATACCTGTAATATGTATTTTGTAGTCACAAAAGGTACATGAGTAAAAGATCATATGCACAATGATCACTGTGAATGCCTTTAAAAGCAACATGAAGAATGTTACATTCAAGCAATAATTGTTCTGTTTGTCATCATACAAAATCTATACCGGAAGTTAAATAAGTCTGCTAGAGTAATTTATGACCAAAGACTTGACAAATGGTTTTCATCCATAAAGATCACTCAGATTAGGCTTGCATACAAAGTCTGCACAGGCTAATCAGGGATGGCACTGTAAGCACATGCATTAAGCACCGTCTTCCCAGAGCATGGCTAAAATGTATTGAAAGACAGTTATAACAACGGTATAACAACCTTGTACATACTAGTACTTCTTACCCAACGGTTCCAAGGTAAAGGAGGCTAACCTGTTATGTTTGAAGAAAGCATACGCCAGTGACAAGGTAAAGGAGGCTCACCTGTTANTTTTTTTTTTTTTTAAAGCTGGTTAAACTGTACCTATTTGTTTGTTTACGCTATTATTAAACACAATGAAAAACAAACAGGAAACCGACAGCTTTACGCTAACTTATTTACTTTTTGATAAAACTATGGTGGATGTTTAAAACACTAAAAACTATTGAACCAATATGCAATTTACAATTTAATATTCTGTAAATATGAACTTAAAACAATTTGTTGGAATCATATATTGTTCTGTAAGGTTATCATTATGATACAAAGTATGGAAGCAATTTTTCTTTATTTCTGGACTGATTTATAATTGTACTGTTTCATAATCATTTTTATTTTAACATACTTTTATTCTGTTGTTCACTTAAAAAAAAATGTTCACTAAGAACGTCAGCACCGTTTCAAATTCATGGAAACAAAAATGTAAACATCGAGAAATGGCAAACTTTTTTCCAAAACTAAAATGCATACAAGTTTGCATACTCTGCACAAAAATTGATGCTTTGAGAATATCAAGTCTTGGAGATGAATGCAGTCATATTACAAAATTCATTAATATTGTATAAAAATAAGACTAAATATATAACTACACAAATAAAATTGTTATAAATGAGCCTCACTCTGGGAAAGCGGGGTTTAATGAATGTGCATAAAGTATTGTCTCAGATTAGCCTGTGCAGGCTAATCAGTGACACCACTTCTGCCTAAACTGGATACATGTATGCGCTAAGATGAGACTTCCTTAAATCGAAAAATACAAACAAAAAAAAAACTTTCAGCACATGCATTACACCCTGTTTTCCCAATGTGCGGCTCAAATTTATTTCTTACCCATAAGAGTAAGGTATCCAGTTGTTGCACCATGAAGAAGGCTCATGACCAGGACTCTTCAAGTTGTGATCTTCCCCATACTGCTTTAAATGCCCTGGTATTTCTAGTGTAATGTCCTTTGTGCAATACAACTTGTACACATACCAATGATAACAAACGAAGGGAGTTGTACTTATCACAAGAAGAAAGACATACGGAATAAAAGTATTTGATATAAAAAGCCAAGGTAATGTCAAACGAACTAGCCAACTAATTCTTGCATCAATGGATAAACTCTTCAATTCTCTCAACATTCTCTTTGACAAAACATATACTAAAAAACAAATATTCAATGATCCATTAGACCTTGTCATGAAACTCATTCCAAATATTAATGATGCACGCAGTAAATGACCTCGCTCAAGACTGAGAAGTCCAAGCAGAGTGATGTAAAAATAGAGGCACTCAGAATAAGGAGCCGACATGAATATTGATGATGGTGTTATACAAAATAAAAGAGCCGCGTTGTAGGCTGTCCTGTCATTTTTCAAAACTTTCTGACCAAGTTCAAATAAAACATTGGCTGATTGCACAAATACCACAAAGTTTATACTTGCAGAAGCAAGACACAGAACACTATGATAATGAGCTATAAACTGAAGTGGCAATAGCACAGTGTTTGCAATCAATCGAACAATTAATGGATAAAGTGGATAAAAAGCAAGAGTGTTTTCGTAGGTATATCCATATTCAGTTATGTGGAGGAAGTACACCCCATCCCATCTTTCCAAACCACCCAATATGAAAGCAACAAGATAATCCAGTGTTGACAGTTCACTTGCTTCATGAAACGGCTTAAAAACATCCACATCATGGTCTGGTAGAAGCTTGTTAAAGAAAACCTGTAAAAATAAAAGTGTATTACCAATTGCATATGTACTAGAAAATGGATATGTCAAAATTTTGTATTGCAATATTGATTTTCCATATACAGTCTTAACGTGCAAAATTTGCATATTACTTGCATCCATTTACATAAAGTACTGAAGTGCATAAAGATGCCAGCAACCGTTATAAAGAACATTCTGGCATCATGCCAAAATAGGTGGAAGCCAAAATTTGCGTTTACNGGGGGGGGGCTAAAAAATGCAATAGTATGAATGATACAAATTATCAGGCATTCATAATTTTACTTCTATAAATATGAGGTCAATATACATAAAGCGGGGTAGCTTACGTCTAATTATTTGGACTACCATAATTTCTGTTATAATAAGATCTGTTAATAATACCCGAAAGGGGAGTTCAACAGTATCCGAAAATAGATAGATAGATAGATCCAAAATGACAGTGTCATGGTAATATGTTGAGTAAACATCTGCATTTTTTTGGAAAGGGGGAATATAAGAATACACTTTCCACTGCAGGGATGGTTCAGAGAAGAAAAATATGAAAAATAACAGCAAAGCACTAACACGTTTTGCTAATGTTCCAGTAATGGCTTATGCACAATAAGATACATTACAATTTACATTGAAATAATGAAACCCCTTTTCGTTGACAGTTTCTACATATTGTGAATTTAAGCTCTATTGAATCAAATAATTTAAACAAGTAATGACCTAAAATGTGAGGCTAGATTCATGCTACGTTTATACCTGCATGACTAATAATGACAATCTAGACAAGATAGCAAATTTAAATAGTCTTTCTTTCATCATTGTTTCATTCATTAGGAAGGCTGCCATTTTGAAGACGTTACCAAACAGATTTTTATAAAATCAAAATCTATTGGTCGATCGTTTTAATTTTTGACTTATCACATTACACGTTTCATATAAATAAGTAAGATCTTAATTTTAACGAAATATTTAAACTTATTATTTGAATTTTATTGAGTTTATTCTAGATTTAAAATTAAAACTAATTTTATTATTTATCTAAAAATATCCGTTCAAAATTTTTACTCAATTATTGTAGAAAAAATAATTTAATATTAAAAATATTTTCGTTTAATTCAGGAAGTTAATTGGAAGATAAACATGGCAGCGATCAGTAGGAATTTCAGAGTTTATCACAAACTCGAACCGCCATACAGTGTTATGGTCGAGAAAAAGAACTTCGAAGATAGCCTTATGTTCGAGAGTAATGCAGTAACAGTACTCTGTAAGACTTTGTCATTCACAATGTATGTCATGAATTATTGATCCGCCTCTGCAAATTAACATAAAGTTTGAACNCCACAACAAAAATCTCCACATATTTGCTGTAAAAACCATTACAGTCAAGTTACCATTACCGGATCAGTAGCGTAATAAAGTTTTTCTGGTGAAAAGCAATAAATGTTTTAAGACTTCTTTTACACCATGCAGTTTGATTAAAAATTACATTTGCTTACTGATTCAGCACATAGTCTTACTTTTAAATGCAGACAAAATGTATTTGTGATACATTTTTTTCGCCGCAGAATTCATGCATTAACAGATCAGTTGTAGCCATAACGGATCACGTGATCGAAACTACTCAGGGGGCATCTAGCACGCTATTTGAACTGTCGAAACATGAACTGTGTTGTTTACAATGACCAAGTTACATCGCCAGTGATAAATTAAATTCATTTGTGTTTGTTATTAATTGTTTTGTATATGTGATCTTGTATCTTCACTTTACGCATGGTGTTCTTGTGTGAATTATCTGTTGAAAATCCTAAATAGATCGAAAAGATATGGGCATCTTTTAAACCATGTAAATTGTTTGAATCATACAGTGTTTTTTCAGTTTTGGGGGAAAGGGGTTGGGTCCCCTGGAGGGGGGGAAATTCGCGCTTAAAAGGGGAAAAAGGGGACATTTCAATGCTTAGCAAGTAACAGTACAAAATCAAGTTTTAACACTATAATAAGTAAAGTTCACCATACATAGAGAGAAAAACTTCTAGAGGGGATTTTTTTTTCAAAATAGGAGAAAAATATATACTCTTTCTGGAGGGAAATGGGGCCGAATAATGCCGAATATTTCATCCAAAAAAAACACTGTCATATCTAATGATCAATATTGAACATGGAACATAAATAAAACATTAAGATTGAGATCATTTATTGTAAGAATCAACAAGATTTGCATATATTTAAATATAAAATATTATCAATACGCATATTATCACGCTTGATCCGTTATCGCCCTAATTCTTCATTTCATGTAAGGTGTTGCAAAATCTTAAACACAAATCAAAACTGAAATGGACTTTTGCAGGCAGAAAGACAACTAAATGGCCTTTACCGTATTTGACCATGTATACCGCGCAGTTTTTTACCTCAAAGTTTCCCATTAAAGAGTTGATGCGCGTTATACATTGGTACGAAGCANAAATGCTAATTTTAGAAATTTGGCAGACGACATTTTAGCAGACGACAAATTTCCCAGCATGCAAAGGGTTAATATACACAATAACATTAATGTCATACATTTTATTAAAAGATAATTTGATTGTTATTAATAATTTTTGAAACAGTATTTAATAAACTGTATTTCATTGATGCCAACAACTATATTTTTACTTTTACAAGTATATTATTACATAAATTACAAGAAGTTACTTCATTAGTCTGAACACCCTTCAGTGGTTTCAGTTTTGCACTCTGCCCTGTACGTTCTCATAAATCAATATTTACATGATTTGACAGGACACTCATAGAATATTTTTGTATAGAATTTCTGAGAATTATTTTATAAATCAGTACTTTTGTTTTTTCGTCACCACTTTTGATAATTTTTCGCAAATGGCATTATTCTAAGACTTAAGTCTAAGGATTGGTTGGTGAATGCGGGCCCTGGACTACTCAATTGTGAGGTACAATTCATTTCTTAGAAGTATGCTTGTATACCTGTATGCTTACTTTGCAGCCTCAGCTGAGACTGACACTATCAAGAGACAGTACATAAAGGTTCTGGATGCTTATGGCTGCCTCGGAGTGCTCAGCGTTAATGTTGGAGGTTGGTTGATCAAACTCAAAAAAATGAGCCTCTTCTGGAAAAACCAGACTTAATGCATGTGTGTTAAGTGTCATCCCAAAAAAGCATGTGCAGTCTGCATAGGCTTATCAGGGACAACACTTTTTGCCTTTATGGAACTTTTAGTTAAAACAAAGTCTCTTCTGAACAAAAATCCAGTCTAAGACAAAAGTATCATCAACAATTAGCCTGTGAAGAATGCAGAGGCTAATTTGGGAAGACACTACACACATGCATTAAGCCCCATTTTCCCAGAGCATTGTTTTTTTTATTTACAGGTCATATCAACAAGATTTGTAAGCCAATGAAAAAATAGAAGTTGTGTTTAAAGAAAAACCTTATAATGAATACTCTAGTGTTGAATAAATGTATTATATGTTAAGGTATATATAGGTTTAAACTTTTTTTCAGTGCAATGCATTCATTACAAGTAATTTTATCTGACACATAGGCTAAGTAGTAACCATTCTCAAATTAGATATTAAAAATAGCAATTAATTTCAGATCATATATTTTATATGTTTTTTATATAAAAATTCATGTGTGAGTATTTTTATAAGTTATCCATTTCCCCCTAAGAAACAAAGTGGAAATGGCTATATGCGACCATCATACAAACAGAACAGCCTGCGTTTGACTCGCAGTCTGTTCAGGTTTTATGCTGTTTGCTGCTCATCAGTGCCTTAAGGTTGGACATGAAGCCTTTAAACGTGAATCTAGTAAGATAGGTCTTTAATTTATTTTGATTTTGAAAGGGACTAGAGCAGTGCCAAAATTTGATCAGGAAAGGGTTATTGATTTGTTGTTTTTGTGTGCCTTGTTGGCATATTTGCAGGCGATTCAAACCTGCTGTTCCTGGTAATGGTGACAGGCTGCGTCTCCGTGGGGAAGCTCAGCGACTCGGAGGTATTCTGTATAACGTCTACACACTTTGTGTCACTGCAAAATGGACAAAACGACGAAGAGAGAATCGTCGGCGTGAGGAACGTTCTGAACTCTCGGACCTTTTACTTTGCCTGGGCCCCTGGTGGTGATGCCTGGGATTTGACTTTGTGTGCACAGAGAAAGATCCAGGACCATGATACTGATAACAGATTTTTCTGGTGAGTGACTTGTCTTCTTTTTTGATACAAGTTTGAACAACTAATTACACTTTTACCATTCATAAAAACACCACACTAGCACAATATTATTTATTGATTATATTAATAAAAAAAAACACAATAATAAAATTATCAATTACAACTCTATTACGTAAAGCTTTAATTTAGCATAAACACCCTTTGTAGCACACATAACTTACTTTTGGCTAATTAAAACTCATTGAAAAATGACATATTTTCATGCTGGTTGTAAACTCTTGACAAATTTCAGGAACCGCTCAATGCATGTCCATCTACAGCGGTATGGAATTGACTGCTCTTCCTGGTTGTTCAAGGCGATATGTGGTGGTGTGGAGATACGCACAGTCTATGCTGCCCACCGACAGGCCAAGGCATGCCTGATATCGAGGTTGAGCTGCGAGCGGGCAGGTACCAGGTTCAACGTGCGCGGAACTAATGATGATGGGCATGTGGCTAATTTCTGTGAGACAGAACAGGTACTTGTGTTGGGTGCTGGTTATTGTTGTTTGAATACTTTGTGGATCAATTTTCATTTTATGGACAACAGACGGGTTTGGGCATGAAGATGTATATAATTATTATTATTTTTTTGTGAAAACTTTTTTTTGTCCTGTCAGTGCAGAATATAAAAAAGTCTGTGTAATAAAATAGACAGCTTTATCAGTGGGCAGATGTAATCAAACCTTCCGACAAAATCTTAGCAGCTGTTTGAGACATCTTGGTTTATATTGCCTTACTGTTTTTCTCCTTATTCATCGCAGTCTTCTGTCTGTGTTAGGTGATATTCCTTGAAGGCCAGATAGCCTCCTTTCTGCAGACCCGTGGATCAGTGCCCCTGTTCTGGGAGCAGCCGGGAGTTCAGGTCAGTGGTGATTCCCTTAACCCTTTACTGCTTATATACGCATTTTATGTGTTTGTAGTCATTTATAAAATCTAATTAAAGGCCTATTTTACCAGATTCAAGTTATAATGGCTTCATTTCCAACCTTAAGATACTGATGAGAGGCAAAAAGCTTAAAGCCCCTAAAACGCTCAAAATCAACGAATATTTTGTAAAATATTTCGTAAAATAAAGATAACACATAACAATTCAGTGTTCCTTATAGCAATAGCCAAAATTGCAACCCCATATGTGCTCTGGTAACATAGATTACTGTTTTGTGGTACAATATATTCACCACATGTTCATGTACCAATTTAGTGTTTGTGTATTGTATGAATATATATAAATGCGGGAAATTAAAATGGAATATATTGTGCCACAAAAAAATAAAAAAGAGCATTTATATCATATATATCATCTGGTTTGGTTTTTGTTTGTTTCCCAGATGGGTTCCCATAAGGTGAAGATGTCACGCGGATACGAGGCCAGCGCGCCGGCCTTCGAGCGTCACCTGGCGATGATCAAAGAGCAGTACGGGGATCAAGTGATTGTTAACCTCCTAGGAAACAAAGAAGGGGAGCATCTCCTCACTCAGGCGTTTTCAGTATGCTTGTTGCTTTCATCAAAGTATTTTAGCCTTGTTCTGGGAAAACTGGGCTTAATGCATGTACATAAAGTGTTGTCCCTTACCATGAATGGCCCTTTCAGTCTAAACTTGATTTTCGTTAAAAAGAGTCTATCTTCAAATGAAAAATTGCAAAAAAAAAAATGAAAAGGTTGCTCCTGATAAGCAGTTTTGAACATTGACCAGTTATTGTTAAAGGTTAACCAGTTAATGCTAAAGTAATCTGTTGCATCCATAGTAGAAATATACTTTCTGAGGCTGGGCATAAAACTATTGTAACTGATGAAACAATGATGAGCAGGTACACCAGTTACACGCTCAACATCTACAAATGGCTACAGTTGGGCTTGTGTATTTCCAGAACCATCACAAGGCGTCCAGATTTGCGCTGGACATTCCACTGATATCATTTGACTACCACACCGAGTGTAAGGGAGGTAATCTGAAAAATCTGGAGAAGCTTCGGGCCATCCTTCAGAAGTTCTATGACAAATTTGAGTTCTTCTGCAGTGAAGGTGGAGATGTAAAAAGGTACAACTTCATAATTGAGTCAGATTTTCAATTCTTTTATCACAGCAGCATTGATAAAACATCACTTGGGATAACTGTGTATTTCCACTTTTTGGAGTAAAGCAAATATGTGCAGTATTTAATATATTACTATGTGATCATTTTTTTGGTTTTTCTTTATAGCATTTTTCATTTTCCGGACCATTGTTTTCTTTTGAAAGTAGTCGGCACAGGCAAAGCAGGGACGACACTTTTCGCCTTAAATGGATTTTCCCTAAGAAGAGACTTCCTTTAAACAAAAAATTACCTAAAAGCGGAAGTTGTCGTCCCTGATAGGCCTGTGCTGATTGAACATGCATTAAGCCCAGTTTTACCAGAACGCAGCTCACTATTCTCTTCCATTCCAGATACCAGACTGGCACAGTGCGTACCAACTGCTTGGACTGTTTGGACAGAACTAATGCTGTACAGTGTTTGCTGGGGCTTCAGGTTTGTTCATTGGAAAAATGCTTTGCTCATCAAACTGCATAGGATTCATTTGATTTGATTAATATAGGATCTGACACGGGTTACCATTTCATACCATATTTTATCAAACAAGTTAAGGAATTGTGTTGGTAAGCCAGCCTTTGGCAGGTTGCTAATAAATGTCTTGGAAGAGTTGAACCTATCATTAAGGGTATCATGTTTACTGATTTTTCTAAACGTTTAAAAGAAATATAATAAACAACACGTTACAGTTTAAACGGTATCCCTATGTCCGTTTTAAAAGCATGACTACCATCGCATTTCCAAACTGAAAGTAGTTATTATTTCCGGAACTTATATTCAGTGCATATCCCATTCGCGCAATGACGTCATATTAAAACCATAAAATATTATAAACCAGACAATCCGTATCACCACATGTGTATTCGTCATTCCATAAAACAATATAAAGAACGTGTAAAATAATGTAAATTCTAAGAAAAATATTGTATCTGAAAACGAACGAAAATCCGAAAAAAAAATATAAGTATTTTGCACATTAACGACAATGTGCATATCGTTTGAGTGCAGAAAATGAAAAACCAGTTAACTAGCAAAAATGTATTCAATATATTATGTGTTTAAAATATTGCTTTTCAACATGCTGCCGCAGTGCTTTACTTTGCTAATGTATCACTTAAAATATTTCAAGATGGCAGCATATGCACTGTTTCTTGCCAAGTTTTAAGATTTTCGGAAAGTTGCGAAGATTTTCCATTAGTTTCTGTTCATGTCTGTGCAATCCGCTAACCAATCAGAAATAAATTACTGCCGAATTTGGTAGTGCCCGGATTTACCGCATGTACCCGGATTTCGCAGTTCGTCATCGATATACTTCGTACGGCTAGTCGGCTACGTTATTTGCACCCCAATATTTATATTATTGATATTGACTGTCGTTTAAACGTTTACTGTTTTTGTAAATGTTTTTGAGCAAAACATGAAACGCGACCGTTAAAACGTTTAAATGTGATACGCTTACCTATCATGGTATGAAATGACAACCAGTGTCAGATCTTTTAAATTTCATGCTTTTTAAATTAGAAAAAAAAAGACATATTTATTTAAATTTCATGATAAAATCAGACATTTGTTAAAATTGCGTGATGTCACTTGACGTTCAACATCATTTAAGTCACACAAAAAGTAGCCAATTAAAAATCTCGAAATGCTACATTATTAGTTACTCAAGTTTAAGATAAAAATATTTGTAATGGTTATATTGCACGAAATTTTGTTGAATAGAATTCTTAAAATTGTAGATTTTTTTTAGGTATTTATTTTTTTATTTGTTTTTGCAAAAAAAAATGGAGGAAATTGAGATTTGAGTGTGAAAATATTGTTTCAGCTTAAACATTTCCTTATAGTAAGAAACTGAAACAGTTTCATGCCCAACCCTTGCAATATATGTGTTATAAGGAGGGTGGACTCTAATAACATCAAGAAAAAAAATCATGAAAACACCTATTAGCAGGTTCTCCTTCTTGCAGGTAATCTCCTCTATTTAAGGACCAAGATTGCTTGACAAATAGTTCTTGACTTTACTGGATCTGTTAAATAATAAAGAGTTTTGGTAAATCCAGTATTAAGTGCTGTATAATATTTTCCCCCACTCAGGGGTTTCTCAGATCACACTTGGGGTTTCTCAAAGCCCACTCAAGGGTTTCGCAAATCACACTCTGGGTTTCACAAATCAGACTCTGGGGTTTATAAAATTGCATTCAGGGGTTTCTTAAATCTCACTCAAGGGTTTTTCAAATCACACTATGAGGATTCTCAAATCACACTTGGGGGTTTCTAAAATCACACAAAGAGATTTCTCAAATCATAATCATGGTTTTTTCAAATCACACTCAGGGGTTTCTTAAATCACACTAAGGGTATTCTAGAATTATACTCTGGTTTTCTCAAATCACACTCAGGGGTTTCTCAAATCACACAGGGGTTTCTCAAATCACACTAAGTGTCAGATCACTCGACCTGGGTTGCTTATTAGTGTATTGTGATTGTAGGTTCTCAACAGACAGCTGGCGGACCTAGGCCTGTCTGATAAGCCCCAGATGGCGTCTCGGTTCACGGAGATCTACAAACAGATCTGGATCCTCAACGGGGACCACGTCAGCATGATCTACGCAGGCACAGGGGCCCTGGGAGGGGGCAGGTCAAAGGTCAGTATGATTTACGCTTGCTAAGGGGCCCTAGCAAGGGGCAGGTCAAAAGTCAGTATCATCTATGCAGGCACAGGGGCCCTCCAAGGGGGCAGGTCAAAGGTCAGTTTGATTTATGCTTGCTAAGGGGCCCTCGCAAGAGGCAGGTCAAAGGTCAGTATGATCTACGCAGGCACATGGGCCCTCTGAAGGGGCAGGTCAAAGTTCAGTATGATTTACTCTTGCTAAGGGGCCTCGCAAGGGGCAGGTAAAAGGTCAGTATGATCTACGCAGGCACAGGGGCCCTCAGAAGGGGCTGTTCAAAATTCAGTATGATTTACACTTGCTTAGGGGCCCTGGAAAGGGGCAGGTCAAAGGTCAGTATAATCTATGCAGGGACAGGGGCCCTCGGAGGTGGGAAGGTCGAAGGTCAGTAGGATTTACGCTTGCTAAGGGGCCCTCGCAAGGAGAAGGTCAAAGGTCAGTGTGATCCTGCAGGTACAGGGGCCCTCGGAAGGGGCAGGTCAAAGGTCAGTATGATTTACGCTTGCTAAGGGGCCCTGGCAAGGGGCAGGTCAAAGGTAGGTATGAACTATGCAGGCACAGGGGCCCTCTGAGGGGGCAGGTCAATGGTCAGTATGATTTACGCTTGCTTAGGGGCCCTCGCAAGGGGCAGGTCAAAGGTCAGTATGATCCATGTCACTGGGGCACTCAGAAGGGGCAGGTCAAAGGTTGGTTGATATTTGAGCCTCGCTCTTGGAAAATAGGGTTAAATGAATGTGCGTTTAGTGTCATCCCAGCTTAGCCGATGCAGTCTGCACAGGCTAATCAGGGACAACACTTTCCGCTTTTATGATATTTTTTATTTTTTTAAGTTAGTCTCTTCTAAGCAAAAATCCTGATAAATATGAAAGTGTTACCCCTGATAAGCCTGTGCAGACTGCACAGGCTTATCTGGAACGACTCTTTATGCGAATGCATGACAGCTCATTTTCCCAGAATGAGGCTCATTTGCATAACTAATATTTTGACTGCTATTTTCCCCATTTTCCACTTCGGTATACATTTTTACAGTTATTGTGAGATGATAGTCTCCGATGTAATTATACTTTTCAGGGCTGTCACAGGCTTTTGCAACCGTTTTCGCCATTTTTTATATATATGTCGCCATATTAAAAAACAATGAGTCATGTTCTAGCCAGTTAAATAGTTAAACTTTCACAGTATCAAACCCTTATTGATACTGATATAACAAGTAATGACAATTACTTGTTGACAGTGTTTCCAAGTATTGCTTTTATAAAGTAGTTTTTCTGGTTACAAAAAGAAGGTAGCTTTTGCCAATTTAAATATTTAAGGGCCACTTTTACAACATTGTTGCAATGGCCAACATATGCAAAAAGCAGTGACAGTCCTGCTTTTGATAAAGCATAAAAAACCAATGACAGGAAACATATAAAGTAAAGTTATTTAACCAGACAGTGATTTCTTTCTTGTTTGTATATATGTGTACATCATTTCAAAAACTTTTGTTTGGGAACAATGGATAAGCAATTACAAAAATTTGATAGAATTCTTTTTATTTGAGTCGTGCTCTGGGAAAACGGGGCTTAATGTATGTGCGTAAAGTGTCATCCCAGATTAGCCTGTGCAGTCCGCACAAGCTCATCAGGGACGACACTTTCTACATAGATTGGATTTTCTTTTAGAAGAGACTTCCTTTTAACGAAAAATTCCATTTAATCGGAATGTGCTGTCCCTGATAAGCCTGTGCGGACTGCACAGGCTAATCTGGTACGACAATTAACGCACATGCATTAGTCCTGTTTTCCCAGAGCGCGGCTCATTTGCTTATTTAGCTCTATATTTAGCTCTATATTTAGCTCTATATTTAGCTCTATATTTCTCTTTATCTTGCAGACATCTGATGCAGCCCGTTCAGCCACCCGTACCATCCAGAACAACTTCCTTGACAACAGTAAACAAGAGGCCATGGATATGCTGTTGCTAGGCAGCACTCTACGAGGGGAATGGGCCGACAAAGCAAGGGCCATGGTGCTTACTCGGAAACTGAATGGTGTGTGAACTTAGTGTTGCACGTCCATGAATTTGTTGCCATGTTCGTATCTGCAACCTAGGTCACAGAGTCAAAATTTAATCCTAATATACCTAATTAAGGCTCTAAATGCCTCATTTCTGAATAAATTACAATGAAATCTTGTCTAAAGTTATCTGGACCACATCCTTGGCAAATTTGAAGCTGGGTCACATTAGGTTAAAAACAAGTTCACCAGTTCTGATATTTGGCAATTGCTGTACCCTTAATGCAGGTGAGCTTTTTAGGGCAGTTATTATCTTGTTTGATGATTGTATTTCAAAGTTTTTTTAACTAAATTATCAAAAAAAGTACTATTTTAACTGCTACAGACATTGGTAAAGTGTTCAATGATTGATTATCCTGCATGATTATCTTTCTGTAACTACACTGCTGTCAGTAAAAATCTTTGTTCTAATTTGGGTAAATTCTTTCTTCATGTAACAAGATGTAGGCATCTTATGCCAATATTATATTATTAAAAACCTTTCACTACCATTTAACACTAAGAAAGATATGTATCGAGTGTTTTATAAATAATACATTAAAAATAGTGTGATTAGCACTTGTAACCATGTATTTTCGTGAAGTGTTACAATGGATATTCCATAAACTTCATCTTCTCTTTCCAGCCTCACCTACCGTTCTGTACAATGTGATCAGTCGGTACAGGGAATACATTGACACCAGCTCCATACGGGTTTTCATCGGCACCTGGAATGTCAACGGGGGGAAGCATTTTAGGAGCATTGCATTCAAGCACCAGTCTGTGAATGACTGGTTACTGGATGCACCGAAAATACTGCAGGAGACCAAACCTGGTATACATACGAGCCTCGCTATGGGAAAAGTGGGCTTAATACATGTGCGTAAAGTGTTGCCCCAGATTAGCCTGTGCAGTCAGCAAAGGCTTATCAGGGACGACACTCTCCACCTACACTGGATTTTTGCTAAGAAAATACTTTCTTTAAATTAAAAAAAAATAAAAACACCATAAAAGCAGAAAGTGTTGTCTCTGATAAGCCTTTGGGAACTGCACTGAATGATCTGGGAAGACACTTTACACATATGCATTAAGCCTCATTTTCCCAGAGCGTGGTTCATTTATATAGGTTTTTTTATCAAGACTGGGCAGGCTGGGAAAATACCCAGCTGTTTTGATCTAAATATTCCATTAACCCAGATAGTATTCTTTAAAAGTTTGAAGAAAAAGTGAATTTAACTTTATATTCCATTAATACTTTTTAAAATGATCAGTTTACTTCAAGCTTTAATTTAACCCCTGTGTTAATGTTAACATGGGATTCAAATCAACCATCCTGATTTCACATATGCTGCATGTGTGCGTTTCACTGTAGTTATTGTTAATTAACTTTTTCATTTCTGTTTATTTTATAATCTTTACATTATATACTGACAAAGAAATATATGGGTACAATTTATACATGTAATTTTAATCCAATTATTTTAAGAATGGTCTTGCATTCTTCACTAATGGACATCGTATCACTGTTGTGTCTTAAATATGAATTACATGTATAGAAAGATGTTTCCTTATATCACTCACTGTGCTGGAATAGAGGCTTAAACAAGAAAAAAAGTTTTGATTGTGTCCATTTATAAGACGCACAGAAATATAAGACGCAGACAACTTTGGTGTGTTAAAAAAGTTGCGTCCTATACTATTTAAGAAAAATATGGTTCTCCATAGCAAAATTAAAGGAAAATTTGTTTTTGATAGGGTAATGGTTAATTTAATTTCTGCAAAAGAAGGCAATTTTAATTTCTATAAGCTTTCATCAAAATCTTGGTTGTCTCCCTTTCTACTGAATGATTTATCACATTAGAAACTAACAAATATCCTCTGTAAACTTACTTGAACATTTAGTAAACTTGAAAGTCATTTGAATGTGGTCTATTTTCAGAGTTGTTGCAAGCAGATGTAGATTACAGCGTCCCGGTGGATATCTTTGCCATTGGATTTGAGGAGATGGTGGACCTTAACGCAAGCAATATAGTAAGCACTAGGTAACAACTCCAGCATTTCTATTTCATACTTCATATTTGAGGCTTGCTCTGTGAAAAGGGAGTTAAATGCATGTGCAAAGTGAAAATAGATATACACTGTATACAACCAGCATCAAAACCTGAACAGCCTGCGAGTAACGCAGTCTGTTCAGGTGTTATGCTGTTTGATGCTCATAAGTATGTAAGGGTCGTAAATGAAACCTTTAAAACTTTAATCTATTAAGAAAGGTCATTAATTTAATTAGATTTTGTAAGGGACAGCAAATGGGTCAAATTGCGTATTTGAGGCGTAAAGGGTTAAGATAAGGTAAGATACGACATGGCAAGTCATTGCAAGTCCTATAATATCTTGTTTTCACACAGTCAGACAAACAGTCGTGAATGGGAGAAGTACATTCAGAAGTCAATATCGCGAGACCACAAGTATGTTCTCCTCACCAAAGTGCAGCTAGTCGGCGTGTTGCTCTATGTCTTTGTTCGACCTCATCTGGCACCGTTTATCAGGTAAGTCATAGAGCAGCGTTCTTGGAAAACTGGGCTTTATACATGTGGGTAAAGCGTTCAATCAGGGATGACATTTTCATCTTTAATGGAATGTCTCGTTTAAAGGAGGTCTCTTGTTCCAATGTATGTGGAAAGTGTTGTCCCTGTGCAGACTGCACAGGCTAATCTGGGACGACACTTTATGCACATGCTTTAAGCTCAGTTTTCCCATAACGAAGCTCCATTGTTATTCCGAATACAGATGTTTGTGTTTTCGGTGTGACTGTAATGTTTTGTTTTAACTGGAAAAAAACAGAGCTAAATAATATTTTTTATGAAAGAACAATACAAGTATGTTATTGTTGCTGCTTTTCCCCAAACTATACAGGAATTACCTTTAGGTGACCTTTTTATATGCATGTCTCTTTATGCCCATCTCTAAAAGGGATGTATTATGCAGGGCTTGGTCTTGGGTCAAATTTTAGGGAGAAGTCACTTCTTCCTTGATTGGAATTAAGGAGGTCAGGAAAAATCAAGGAGGAGTCATGATTTTGGGTTATATTAAATATATATTGTATTATTTTGTAGTTGCATTATTTTACCATTTAAAAATAATGTATACCAAATGTTAATTATGAAATCTGTGAATTCAATATGCGCATTCAATTATCCTTAGTGTTAATGGAATTAATCATCAAGTAAAAAGAAAGCAACTGAACAAAAAGCTCTTTGCATTCATAGCATTAAAGTATGCATGAAAGTGCATAATTTATTTACATTCATGCCCTTTTATAATATATTTTATTTTCGTATTACCTGTATCTTTTTCATATTTAATGTCATGTTGCTTTTTTCTTAGCACAACATAATAATGAAACAACAGTAAAACCTTTTAAAAACAAAAGTCTTTGATTATCACGCCAACATGTTTTTTACAATATGTCCGGTTGTGATGTCATTTACTATGCTGCACAAATCTGCAAGCCATTTAGCTACTCTTATCAATTGTGTCCATGAGCCTGTTGAAATAATTACCCTGGGGTCAAAACTGGCCATGCTGCTTTGATCACCTGTTCTGTTAAGACTTAACCCTTTGAGCGCTGGAACCGGATTTTGAAGGCCTTTGCAAAAAGTTTGGATCCAGATGAGACGCCACAGAACTTGGCGTCTCATCAGGATCCAAACTGTTTGCTATTCTGATAGTATTCTTGGAAAAAAAAATCGAAGAAAATTTTAATTTTAGAAATTTAGCAGACAACATTTTAGCAGACTACAAATTTCCCAGCATGCAAAGGGTTAAACATCTCCCCTGGAACGGCAAGGCTCACAGGTTTAATATTTGAAATGTAGCATCGTATTGTGGTTCTTTAGAAAGATTTTTCCAATAACTGTGCACTTGGGGTCAAAGCCTGCCATGTCACAGGGTTGATGTGGTTAAAATAGACTTTAGAATAGGGTTAAATATTATAATGAACCATAAAACATAATTTGTTCCCTAGTCATTCCCATTACAAAAGATGAAATTGACATATCGTATTTGGATTGTTCTTCAATATTCATAGGGCTGTTGCCGTGGATACTGTGAAAACAGGGCTTAATGCATTTGTGTAAAGTGTCAACCCAGATAAGCCTGTGTAGTCCGCATGGGCTAATCAGGGACGCTACTTTCTGTTTTTATTGAATTTTTATTTGAATGAAAACTCTGTGAAAGTGTCATCCCTGATAAGCCTGTATGGACTGCAAAGGCTAATCTGAGACAACACTTTACGCACATGCATAAAGACCAGTTTTCTTAGAACGAGACTTCAATTTTTGCAGGGATGTTGCCGTGGATACTGTGAAGACAGGCATGGGTGGAGCGACAGGCAACAAGGGGGGCGTAGGCATACGTTTTCTCATCCACTCGACATCCGTCTGCTTCGTGTGCGCCCATCTTGCCGCGGGCCAGTCGCAGGTGAACGATCGTAACAACGACTACACTGAGATATCCAAGAAGATGTCCTTCCCTATGGTAGGTAAATGGGGTTTTTGTCCACACATTTTCACAGATTTTTACCATTTGTCACATTTTTTACAGGATACTTGTTTGTCAAGCCATGTACAGAATAGAATGTTTTGATAATGGCGATAATGTAGGTCTTTTTCATTAAAATTATTAACATTAGTAATGTTTTATCAACACATTCAAAATACTCCATTTTAATATTATAACAATAAAAGAAAAAAAACATTGTTGTTTTATTTGAATTCAATTATAATTGCATAAATATATAAAAAAAAAATCTAAATTTGAATGTTTGATTGACATTGAGTTAAAAATTTGGGCGCCAGAAGTCGAGTCGGTAAATCTTACAAACATCTGATCAGCTTGTTGTCCTGTGGCCTAACTTTAACATTACAAACATAGTATTCTCTAATTAAAATAACAAACTTGTTAACTGCATTGTGCTTTCCCTTTGAGTTTCTGATATTTCACGAAACCCATCAACTATTTGAAATTCCATGTTTCATCAAAAAGCAGCAAAAATGTTAAATTATCAACAGTTATTACCAAAGCAGGTTTCCGAATTACTGCGTAAAATCAAAATTTTGATATTCTCTGGAAACAAACACATAGAAAAAAGATACACTCATTTTTATACCCCCATTACCATTGGTAATGGGGGCTATATAGGAGTCACTTTGTCTGTCGGTCGGTCGGTCGGTCGGTCTGTCTGTCCCGCTTGTCCGGGCCATAACTATGTCATCTATCAAGGGATTTTAAAATCATTTGGCACATATGTTCACCATCATTGGACGGTGTGTCGCGCGAAAGAATTACGTCAATATCTCCAAGGTCAAGGTCACACTTTGAGGTCAAAGGTCAAAAATGGCCATAAATGAGCTTGTCCGGGCCATAACTATGTCGTTCATCAAGGGATTTTGAAATCATTTGGCACATATGTTCACCATCATTGGACGGTGTGTCGCGCGAAAGAATTACGTCAATATCTCCAAGGTCAAGGTCACACTTTGAGGTCAAAGGTCAAAAATGGCCATAAATGAGCTTGTCCGGGCCATAACTATGTCGTTCATCAAGGGATTTTGAAATCATTTGGCACATATGTTCACCATCATTGGACGGTGTGTCGCGCGAAAGAATTACGTCAATATCTCCAAGGTCAAGGTCACACTTTGAGGTCAAAGGTCAAAAATGGCCATAAATGAGCTTGTCCGGGCCATAACTATGTCGTTCATCAAGGGATTTTGAAATCATTTGGCACATATGTTCACCATCATTGGACGGTGTGTCGCGCGAAAGAATTACGTCAATATCTCCAAGGTCAAGGTCACACTTTGAGGTCAAAGGTCAAAAATGGCCATAAATGAGCTTGTCCGGGCCATAACTATGTCGTTCATCAAGGGATTTTGAAATCATTTGGCACATATGTTCACCATCATTGGACGGTGTGTCGCGCGAAAGAATTACGTCAATATCTCCAAGGTCAAGGTCACACTTTGAGGTCAAAGGTCAAAAATGGCCATAAATGAGCTTGTCCGGGCCATAACTATGTCGTTCATCAAGGGATTTTGAAATCATTTGGCACATATGTTCACCATCATTGGACGGTGTGTCGCGCGAAAGAATTACGTCAATATCTCCAAGGTCAAGGTCACACTTTGAGGTCAAAGGTCAAAAATGGCCATAAATGAGCTTGTCCGGGCCATAACTATGTCGTTCATCAAGGGATTTTGAAATCATTTGGCACATATGTTCACCATCATTGGACGGTGTGTCGCGCGAAAGAATTACGTCAATATCTCCAAGGTCAAGGTCACACTTTGAGGTCAAAGGTCAAAAATGGCCATAAATGAGCTTGTCCGGGCCATAACTATGTCGTTCATCAAGGGATTTTGAAATCATTTGGCACATATGTTCACCATCATTGGACGGTGTGTCGCGCGAAAGAATTACGTCAATATCTCCAAGGTCAAGGTCACACTTTGAGGTCAAAGGTCAAAAATGGCCATAAATGAGCTTGTCCGGGCNTTTAATGGCGACTTTTGCAAAACGCATAAGTGTTGCCTGTACGACGCCAAAAACGAAGCACAATTGAGAAAAGTAGAACACACGCACTAGATTAAACATGCAAACGCCGAGAATTCGTACATTGACATCCGAAGACTCTGAGGCGATAATTATGCGTTCCCAATACGTCTATTGCTTTGCAAGACCCTGTAGAGTTCTTGGTCGTAGTGCCGTCGCATTGCAAACGCCGATGTCGTATTTGAGTCGAAGAAGACACGCCAAAAACGTAGTGAGGCTGCCATAACGTCCTAAAAGATTGTCGCGTTAACGCCGGTCAATCGCAGAATAAACGTTGTGATGACGCGCAGAACGAGGCGTAAACGTCGCGTTAAAGCGAAGTTAACAGAATGCAGGTCTCGGTTGCTATGGTTGACATAACATTTATTTCGCTAGGAGAAACAAGAATTGTTGTTCTTAGTATAATATCGGCGTTTTCAAAATGCGGATTGTTTTTGTTGCAGTAAGGAGTCCAGTCACTGTTACGCGGGTATAAAGGACAGTTAATGCAATTTAAGTATGAGTATAAACAAGGAAATCGGGTAAAATGGGGAAAATGAAATAGTATCAATATTATTTATATTTAGCATTTATCCAATTGTTTATCATTCAAATTCAAGGTCAAACTGCAATTGTGTAAAGAGCTGCTTAAGTTAAGTTTCTTCTTACAATCAGGTAATTGATTATGTTTTGATATTATTATTTGTATTAGTCATTTTTTTGAAAATTAAGTTGGATTGCGTGGTAAACACTTATTTTATTGATGATACAAATTGATGTTCTCTGCAAGTGTCTATGTCTCAATATGTTTGATACAGAAATAATTAACAAGAAATAACTGAATATAACAAGTATTCCAACAATTAATACGTCAATTGTATTTTCGCATATTATATACGTCTATAGGTAATACTATTGTTTATAAATCATGGTGACTGGATATGTAATATTTCACAGACAACATCTTAAAGTCTTCAAATACGTGGTTAGATATATCACAAAACACTGCAAACTATCTGTTTATCAATGCATTTTTGTGAAAGTTTTGGAAACAAGTATTCCTCAAAGAAAAACCGGCGTTAAGATAAAAATGCGTACGTATGTTCGCAAATTATGCATTTGGTAATGCAATGGGATATACAAACATTTTCATATACGAAACTTGAAACGTATAATGTATTCAGATATTGTACAACACAATTTTCGTCTATGCAATACTCTAGCACAGGAAGATTATTGTAATGTAAAGTAGTGTTCTAAAGGGAGCATTGCTACTTAAAAAGAAACAAGAGGCCCCAGAGGACCCTGGGTCGCTCACCTGAGAGACTAAGATGGAAAGAAACAAAGATTAAAATTCTTCAGCAAATATTTTCAAATTATTGGTATGACAAGACTGACTTTAAAAATAAGGTGTTCCAAAGTATTCACAATAGGCCTATATAGAAAATTACCCCACCAACCCTGGCGGCCATGTTTTTAATACCCAGATTTAAAAATATATATATATATATAAGGAAAATGCTTCTTACATACATATAGAGAAAACTGCCCCACCCCCTGGCGGCCATGTTTTTCCACTGATCACGACCATTTTCAAACTCATCCGACATATCAATAAAACCAATGTTTTGATCAAGTTTCATGATGATTGGCCAAAAAATGTAATTTTAATAGTGTTCACAAGCTTTTTTACTATATAAATATAAGAAAAATTACCCCACCCCCCTGGCGGTCATGTTTCTAGATGGATCAAAAAAAAATGAACTCAACTGTTGTATCCAGGGAAAAAATGTTCTGACCAAATTTCATGAAAATTGGGCGAGCGAAAAATGTGTCTTCTAGACTGTTCACATGTTTTCACTATATACAAATAGAGAAAACTGCCCCAATCCCTGACGGCCATGTTTTTCCACTGATCACTACCATTTTCGAACTCGTCCGAGATATCCACAAAACCAATGTTTTGACCAAATTTCATGATCATTAGGCAAAAATTGTGACTTCTATAGTGTTCACAAGCTTTTTTTTACTATATAATTTTAAGGAAAATGACCACCCCCTGGCGGCCATATTTTTTTACCGAGCCCAACCATTTTCAAACTCAACCGTCGTATTCAGGAAACAAAATGTTCTGACCAAATTTCATGAAGCTTGGGCAAAAAATATGTTTTCTAGACTGTTCACATGTTTTCACTATATGCGTATAGAGAAAACTTCTCTACCCCCTGGCGGCCATATTTTTCAATTGATCACGACTATTTTCAAACTCGTCCGAGATAGCCACAAAACCAATGTTTTGAACAAATTTCATGATGATTAGGCGAAAAATGTGACTTCTAGAGTATTCACAAGCTTTTATTACTATGTAAATATAAGGAAAATGCCCCCCCCCCTTGGCGGCCATGTTTTTCTACCGATCCGAACCATTTTCGAACTCAACCATCGTATCAAGGAAACAAATGTTCTGACCAAATTTCATGAAGATTGGCCAAAAAATGTGTCTTCTATACTGTTCACATGGTTTTACTATGTACATTGAGAGAAAACTGCCCCACCCCCTGGCGGCGATGTTTTTCCACTGATCATGACCATTTTCTAACTCGTCTAAGATAAAAATAAAACCAATGTTTTCACCAAGTTTCATGACGATAAGGCAAAAAATATGACTTCTTGAGTGTTCACAAGCTTTTTTTACTACATGAATATAAGGAAAATGACCCCTCCCCCCTGGCGGCCATGTTTTTCAACGGACCGGAACCATTTTCGAACTCAAATCTCGTATCTAGGAAACAAATGTTCTGACCGAATTTCATGAAAATTGGGCCAAAAATATGACTTCTAGAGTGTTCACATGTTTTCACTATATACATATAGAGAAAACTGCCCCACCCACTGGCGGCCATGTTTTTTCACCGATCTAGACCATTTTCGAATTCGTCCGAGATATCAAGAAAACCAATGTTTTGACCAAGTTTCATGAGGATTGGGAAAAATTGTGACTTTTAGAGTGTTCACAAGGTTTCTCTATAGCCATATAAGGAAAACTGCTCCGCCCCCTGGCGGCCATGTTTTTCAACGGACTGGAATCATTTTTAAAGTCAACCAACATATCATTAAGACAAACATTTTGACAAAGTTACATGAAGATTGGGACTTCTACAGTGTTCACAATGTTGTTTTTTTTACCTAGTGACCTAGTTTTTGACCCAGCATGACCCAGTTTCAAACTCGGTCGAGGTATCATTGTGACAAATGTTCTGACCAAGTTTCATGAAGATCGCACAAGAAATGTGGCCTCTAGAGTGTTCACAAGGCAAAATGTTGACGACGAACGACGGACGCACGACGGACGGACGACGGACAAAAGGCGATCCCAAAAGCTCACCATGAGCACGTTGTGCTCAGGTGAGCTAAAAAGGCAATAACTTATAAGAAAGATCACGTTTTAGGTGTGATTTGTGGTTGATCCAACTACACATTTGCGTAATCGCTCTCGTTATAGTGGGATTAAGGTAACGCTTTTAACCGTTTATCATCAGTTTATCTTTGTCAAACAATTGCTTAATGTCAAGAGAAAATATTTGAATTATTTTGGCAGCTTGCTTCTGGTTCGATAGCGTCAACCGTTTCGTGTTTGTTTGGAATTTGCAAATACGGAAAGACTACAATTTCCTCTGTCTTTTATGTTGGACTTTTTTTCTTACAAAAAAGATTTACCGGTAGTTCCTATGTCAACCATAAAGAGAAAACAACAAATAATGAAAATAAAAATTTAAGCTTGACAGTTAATGTTTATTGCTTTAATTTACTTGTATCACGATTGCAATCATGACGATGACGATGATGTGATTAGATATTGATTATAATGAAGATATAAACGTTTCAAAGTCTCATACAGATTCAAAACGTATCGGTTTTCAAAAATACAATCTTTACCGTTCCAATAGTTACCAATTACGTTTAGGGTTAGACATATTTTAAAAGACAAATTGAATGTTAAGTTTGTATTGGTCAAATGATTTCCCTTAGCCTAAAATACTATAAGTGTGATAATTTAAAACGTTTATTATTTTTATTTAAAATCAAATATTTTTCGCTTATTTTCATTATTTAATTATTTAAATGAAATATTGTAAAGTAATATGTTTAAACCTAGGTTATCGTTGCATAATATATATTATATGAAATTAAATGCAACTTTTTCCCATTAGGATGTGATTCCCCATTTTAAAAAATCATTTGTTTTTCATTCACTATCTTTCATACAGAAATTGGCGCAAAAACCTCAATACTGCTTCAAATGTACAACTATACATAAACAGCCCACATGAAACAATTAAAAATCTCACGTGCTTATCTCAATGCATAAAGTGGGAAACATATCATAAAGGAAACACTTTAAATCACATGAGAAAAGGTAACATTTCAATAGGAAGGTCAATTGCGCACACAACTTTCATATGAAAAAGAAACACAATAAATAGTAAGCGAAGATAATCAGTTCATGATCACAAGCATATGTCAAATACTTTGTTATTATATAGGCATATTAAGAAGATAAAGTATACTTAAGTTTGCGAAATTTCGCGTTCACAAACGTTTTCCAGTTAACGTTTTTTATCAATGGACTTTTATTCAATTTAAGAAACGTGTTAGTTGTTTAATCAAGTTTTGTAAAATGTTATAAAATATTCTTGTAATAATGTGTTTGCATTTGAAAACGACATAACGTGATGCATCAGTCTGCTGCAAATAGATCAAGAGCACCGCCTAGCGGATGCAGACCGCTCATCTATTTTTGTTTTTAAAGGTGAAGGGACCTATCTCAATACTTCAATCAAAAAGAGCTGTCACCATAGGATGACTTATGCCCTCTTTTCCCACATTTTTGTAAACCTAAACGCAAAGTGTTTTTCCACATTTTTCGAAACCTAAACACAAAGTGTGACGGAATTTCAGACGGACAGACAGATGGACGGACGGTCAGACGGACATTGCGATCACTATATGCCCAACTTCGGGAGCATAAAAAGGGGGAGGGGTGGTGGTGGAGAGGGGTGTATAGTGTGGTGGTGTGGTCATTAATTATATTATCTTTTTTTTCGGGGGGGGATTCTTGGGTGGGATGGTTGGACAGTCTTTTTAAAAAATAAAATAATAAAAATAAATATTTGTGTTTTTTTAATCATTTTTCAAAAAAATAATTTTTTATTTATATTATTTTTTATGGGGGGTCGGGGTGGTTGAGAGGCTGTATAGTGTGGGGTTTGGTCATTTATAAGATGATCTTTCAAAAATAAGAAAAAAACGGAAAAAAATGGGGGGGATTCTGAGGTGGGACGCGGGGGACGGTTTGGGTGGAGTTCATTGTGTTATGTCAGGTAAGTGATGTTTTTTCAAGTATGAATCAAATCTGATCATAAATAAAGAAGTTATGGTAATTTTAGCAAAATGTAATAATTTGATCTTGAGAGTCAAGGTCATTCAAAGGTTAAGGTCAACTTCAACAGGTACAGTACCCTCATTATAGTATAAAGTATTTGAAGTTTGAAAGCAATAGCCTTGATACTTCAGAAGAAAAGTGGATCTAAACACAAAATTTAACAAAATATTCAAAGTTACTAAGTCAAAAAAGGGTCATAATTCCATCAAAATGTCAACCAGAGTTATGCAACTTGTTCTGTACAGTCCCTTTATGATAGTTAGCGAGTGTTCCAAGTGTGAAAGCAATAGCTATGATACTTAAGGAGTAAAGTGGACCAAAACACAAAACTTAACCAAATTTTCAATTTCTAGGTATAAAAGGTGCCATAATTCTGTCAACATGCCAGTCAGAGTTACATAACTTTGCTTGCACAGTCCCCTTATGATAGTTAGTAAGTGTTGCAAGTATGAAAACAATAGCTTTGATTCTTTAGGAATAAAGTGGACCTAAACACAAAACTTAATCAAATTTTCAATTTTCTAAGCATAAAATGGGCCATAATTCTATGAAAATGCCAGTCAGAGTTACATTACTTTGCCTGCACAGTCCCCTTGTGATAGTAAGTAAGTGTTGCAAGTATAAAAGCAATAGCTTTGATACTTTAGGAAAAAAGTGGAAATAAACATAAAACTTAACCAAATTTTCAATTTTCTAAGTATAAAAGGGACCATAATTCTGTCAAAATGCCAGTCAGATTTACATTACTTTGCCTGCACAGTCCCCTTATGATAGTTTGTAAGTGCTGCAAGTATGAAAGCAATAGCTTTGATACTTTAGGAATAAAGTGGACCTAAACACAACACTTAACCAAATTTTCAATTTTCTAAGTATAAAAAGGGCACATAATTCTGTCAAAATACCAGCCAGAGTTATCTAACTTTGCCTGCCCAGTCCCCTCATGATAGTAAGTAAGTGTGCCATGTTTGAATGCAATAGCTTTGATACTTTATGAGAAAAGTGGACCTAAACACAAAACTAAACCGGACGCCGACGCAGAAAAATGAGTAATAATAACTTCTTATTCGTTATGCATTTAGTGTGAACTCTGAAAACGTCTTACAGTATCTCGAGGTTTGGAATTCCTTTGAATGCATCGTCTCGTATGGATGAGATCTTGTTGCTGTTTAAATTCCTGAAGAAAAAACAACAAAGTTAGCTAAAGTAATCAACAATAATTATACTGCTACGAAATAAATAATCAAAGACTTTAAATAAGCTTAGAATTGGCTAACACGCTCCCGCTGGTGCCTTTCAAAAACAAATACAAATTTAATCCACACGTAGCAATCAACCAGAATATTGCACCAGTGTGGCCATACCACGTGATTCGTGACGTCATTTTGACTAGCACGTCAAGTAGAAAAATGTAAACATTGCCTATGCTAAGAAACTTCAAATCCACGTAAGTATCTTATTTTTTACTCTATTTTGACGAAATAAAGCAGAGGCTATGGGCAAAGTTGAGCACTATTTCCGGTTATATAAATATTTGACACCAGATGAGTAGTTTAGTCTATCATTCGAGGCAAATTCCTAGTTTTCACGTTACAATGCACGCAAGCACGGCAAGCACATTTTAAATCTTCCAAAATATCCGTTTTATATTCCTTTTTGCAGTGTACTAATATATGCGGACGTGAATAATTCCATATTTAATGTGTTTTGTCCGAACAAATATCTTAAAACACCATCTAATGACATTTCTAATGTACACCAACAATTTTGCTAACACGACAAGCAACGAAATTCATGGCAAGCACGACAAGTCGATATTCGGCTAAAACGACCAGTTGTTATTAACTATGTGCCTAAAGCGATTGTATTGTCAAGTAAATAATTAAAACTATAATTAGAATTTCAAAACATTTTCTTGATCCGGCACATAAAACACAATAAATACAATGTCGGACAATAACTTCGATGCTGTCTTGTACAAGTGCTATCAAAAATGTGGAACTTTCACAGAAAACAAGCCTCGGAATCTGACACAGAGACTATATGTCTGAACAAAAATTCCAACTTAATCAGGCAAATGTCTGACACACCCTTCTGGAGTCGGGTTTCAATTTAATCTTTTGATTTTGATGAACAGTCCTCAATAACTCCACTATCGAACTGATTGATATAAAATGGCTCATTTGACGCAACATATCAACACATGTTTCTTTGATCGTTGTATCCTTTAGTGAAAGATGCTGACGTTTATTTGCACTTGTATTTTTGGTAGGATAATATTATTAACATTTGGTTAGTAGCATATATATGTACTTTTTTGAAAAAACAATACTCAATGCACACATAGATTAATAACAAGTGATATATCGATCGGAGTTGCAGTTAACTTGGCTTTCGATTGATCCTACTGTGGGTTATGTCCATGTTCTTTCCCACTGTTAAGGTCATTGCAAGGATTAAACTGTATGGTTGTAAACGTTGGTTTTAATTGCTTTAAAATGCAGATTTAGAAATGCCCGTTGTCTTGTAATTATATATGGTAAAGTGGATGAAATATTTGAAACACACATGACACATACATTACAATACATGTATATGATTATAATACTGTAATGGTGACAGCACGGTAAATACAGAATAAAAAAATGCATATTTATTTCATTTAACATATGTGATGTTTTCAGATACACAGCATGACGACAGAAGCGCGATATATATGTGCTATATGTGCCAGAGGGTATACGCACAGACGCAATTTGGTATATCATGAAAGATCACACGCTGGGATGTTACCCTTTAACTGTTGCGGGACTGGATTTCCATCTGGACGACAATTACAGAGACATAGGTCATTGTCATATAGCGCTTTTAGTCATTAAAAAATCACAGTTGGCTTTCTCATTTACCTTGCGATTCTAAACATTTAGAATTATGTTGATTGCAGTGTCACTGCATAAACGGTACCTTTACAAAGATGGGATCCAGATAGATTTATAAGATACACATTTTCCAAATCATTAAATAGTTAAATATTGCAAATAAGTAGCACACAGTCTACGTGTAGGATACGTGTGCTTATTATACTTATGAATGATTACAGGTGCAATGCACACGGAGACGGAACGAATTATGTATGTCGTAATTGTGGCAAAGACTTCGCAACGCAAGCAGATTTAGATGCCCACTCGGTCAGGGAAGAGCGCACTCGAGTGATAGAGTGTGAGATATGTGAGCACAAGACAAGTACCGGTACTCGGGTTCATATGCGAGAACATCTGAAAACACATAGTGTAGAAAAAAACATGTCTACAGAGTGTGCAAAGCCGCCTACAAAAAATATCAGCTTACTTTGTAGGCACTACGGGCAGAAACGCAAATAACGTGCATAACGTGGTTTCACCTGTCTGTGATTTATTTGTGATTTACCCGTGATTTAATAGTTGTGATAATAACTTTTTCATCAAATCTCAGTCATTATTAACATTTGAATCTTATCTGTTTATACCACGATGTTTACTTATAGCGTTTCCTTATTTTTTATTGTATTTTATGTTTTGTTAGCGCTACAATTATATTATAGCGAATGTGATTTACGTGTGATTTAATGATGAAATTTAATATTGTTTCATTAATAAAAGAAAGAAATAATAATAAAACAAACACTTCGTATTTTTCATTTCTAAAACCAAATGAATGAAAACAAAACAAATCGGTTCAAAATGTTTGCAAAATCCGTGTAATTCGTACTCATAAAGAGGGAGAAAATCTTCGTTGTTCGTTAACTGCATGGAGCAAATCACACGAAACAAGCAAAGTCAAATGAGCATTTTTGTTATATTAAAGTTTACTTTTATCCCAAATTTCTCAATTATGTCTGTCACACGCAATGCTCAATGCCGATATATAAAATGAAGTATTATCTTTTGTCATTGGCAGTTGAAATATTTGAAAGTTTTGGAAAATTTTAAGAGTTATAAAAACAACGGTTGACGCAATGATGGTCAAAGCTTTAAGTAATTATTTGCAAGCAATTGTGATCGGAATTTACAAAAGTGACAAGAAACACATAACATTAACATTTATTTGACTGAAGTAAATATTCAGCACTTCGATTAAATTAAACACTAGAAAAATTTAAAACATGAATAATTATATATTGAAATGTCTGTTTTATCTCAAGTCAAGCTTTTGATTGCAATCCCTCTCAAACAAGGAATTCTACAGAAAGGAGATATCTGATTAAATTTCTTTCATGTCGAGTCAAAGTCTATAAGTAGGTAACAACTTGCTCTCGCTTCTTCTCGCACTATCCCACCGTACTCCTAATGTTCACCTAGCAACAGCATTTCGACTGAGACTGTGTGATGAGTAAACATTATGTTTGTTGTGGTCATATTTCACTCTTTTGAATATTTCATCTTTGGTTTTGATCCAAGATGACATCCACGTTGGACATTCGTGTTGCTGACGTCTTGTTACGCTTGCTTCGCTTTCCGACTTTGAGTGTTGGTTTTTGGTCCCATGATTCCTACGAAGGCAAAATAAATATTGTTAGAAAACAAAACAACAAAGTTGTTATTATACATGTAGTGTAAATATGAATTTGGAAACAATATTCATTTTTCTTTTGTTTATTTAATGTTTGATCTTTTTTATTTACATTACAAAAAATAGGATGGTCGCCATATTTTTAATTGACACTTTTGCGATTGTTCCAAATATATAGGCAACATGTTTTCTGTATATGAAAACAACTTGGGAAAATGTGTATTTTAAGAAACAGTAGATTCGAGAAAAAAGAGACGGAATTATTTGTGAAAGGCGATCTCAACTTGGACATCAAAAGGACTGTCGTCGGCACAAAGGACAATATCGGTCGGTTTATACAAAACCTTTTGCGCTTAAAGGCAACCATGTTGTTTTAATGCAATTTTTTAAATAGTATGTTTTCAAGAGTGTGTAGTATGTGTCAAAATTTAACCGTACTCTATCTAGTGTTCGGTCAAATTTTCATCGAAACGTAAAACAGTTATACACTTATCTTATCTTGTTAAAATACTAATTGCGAATGGGGAGCTCATAAGGAAGTGTAGTATATCGTCATTAAGTGACTATAAACTATAAAACTATAAAAGGCATTATTTTGACCGCACAAATATGGTCCATATGAATGCATACTTGTTTATAAGTTTTTACAAAAGCTGTTCTAGGTAATATAAATATTAAAGTCATGACCCTTCATCCCTTATGGGCGAAGAGTCTTAGTTATGGTAACAAAATGTCTGAATTTCGATTCAGTAGTCACTTATAAATGAAGATTTTGTTCATTTGTTCTGTTTTAAAATCTTAAACACGTTACTTTATATACATTATACATGGCTAAACGCACACAGGACAGGGCACAGAATCTCACAAGACAGTAAATAAGCACGAACTATTCAAGGGACACACACATTTAAATTAGTTGAAGTACATGTATATAATTTGACAACATAGAAGTTACCAATTCTACACTTACAACTACTAGTCGTTCTAGCCGAATATCGACTTGTCGTGCTTGCCTTTAATTTCGTTGCTTGTCGTGTTAGCCAAATTGTTGGTGTTCATTAGAAATGTCATTAGATGGTGTTTTAAGATATTTTTTCGGACAAAACACATTTTATATGGAATTATTAACGTCCGCATTCATTAGTGCACTGCAAAAAGGAATATTAAACAGATATTTTGGAAAATTTAAAATGTGCTTGTCGTGCTAGCGTGCATTGTAAAGTAAAAACTAGGAATTTGCCCTGAATGATAGACTAAACTACTTATCTGGTGTCAAATATTTATATAACCGAGAATAGTGCTCAACTTTACCCATAGCCTGCGCTTTATTTCGTCAAAATAGAGTAAATAATAAGATGCTTACGTGGATTTGAAGTTTCTTAGCGGAGGCAATGTTTACATTTTTCTACTTGACGTGCTAGCCAAAAGGACGTCACGGACTACGTGGTATGGCCACACTGTGCACAGTCTTTTCCCAGAAAGCGAAAAAAAACTCGAGTCAAAAACACAAGGTTAAGAAAAAGGCACACAAAGTTTAGCAAATGTGTGCTATTTTTTATAATCTTATTGAGATTATAAATTTAGTAAGGACTGTGTTCTTTATGTATCATTCTGACGCGAATTAAAAAAAAAACAGTTTAATTAAATAATACTACGTTTCTGTATATATTTTGTAGAATTTATACTCTAACAATTACTGACAACAACTTATGGACTTTTTAACATGCCTGGTAATTCTCTAAGTAAGCATATACCAGTTTATTATTCGGTTTAATAAGAAATAAGAAATGGATTCCTTATTAATTAATTCGAAGATAAAAAAGACACCCAATCAACAATAAGTAAATATCAGTCGAAATATATTTGAATTATTATTCTTGAAATAAATGACACCATGTAAAATGATTGCCAGAGTAATGAGTTTGGGATACAACCACTGGAACCACTTCTTGTTCCGTATCCCGCCTCGAAAAAGAACCAACATTGTGAATAAAGCAATTTGCGTAGAAATGTGCATGTATAACACTTGAAACAAATAATGTATTCAGATATAGTACAGTGCAATCATGCCTTCTATTACAAACTCTCGCACAACAAGATTCTTGTAATGCGAAGTACCGGTAATGGTCTAAAAAGGTGCAAAATTCTGCTAATAAAAAAAATCATAAGGTGTTTTTGTGGTTCAGCAAACTGTACATTTGCATAATCGCGCTCGTTTAAATGGAAATATGTTAAGATTTAAACCGTTCATCATCACTTTATGTCTGTCAAAAAAATGCTTATTGTCAATAGAATATATTAAAATTATTTTCGGCAACTTGCGCCTAGTTCAAGTGCGTTAAACGTTTACGTTTTTTTTTTTTTTATATGCGAATACGGAATATCTACGGACATCGGACGTAACTTGCCGCAAAACTGTGGTTAGATATGGAATGGACCCGTGTTAAGATAAATGGGAGGCGGAAAACTACAACGGGCGAGGCATGGTATAGGGGTGATAACCCAAAAAAGAATTAGGGTAAGGGTTAGGGTTAGGGGTCGGGTTAGGGTTAGGGTTGGGTTTAGGCTAACCCAAACCCTAACCCGACCCCTAACACTAACCCTAACCCTAACCATAACCCTCTAACCCCCCTTGCGCAATACCATACCATGCCTCGCCCGTTGTAGTTTACCGCCTCCCTAAGATAAATAGCCACATATTGAAATTCTCGCAAACAGGAGATTACCTAGAGTCTTTTACAAATTTCATTAATTGAAGAAAAGAAGCGCCATTTAGTTTGAATATCGTTTGCTGTTTAATAATTCAATTATCAAAGGCAAACACACTTATAAAAATAGTGTTTTAAACGATAAAATAAACACACATTAGAATGACGGTATTTGAATATACATATTTGACTATTTTGATACAAACATGATATAAACTGACTTACTTTTCATCTAGAAGCGCTGCAATAAAACCTCTTAAACGAATTGCACGGACGAAATGTTCTTATTGTGTTAAGGAAAATATTATAGGAAAGTATTTTGATTTGTACCAATTAATGATCGTTATACTACTCGTTAATTTCAACACACAATGCAACATAGTATGGCTGTTATGACTTATAAGCCCACAGTTTTGCAGAAGAAAAACACGATGTATTGCTTTTATTATAAAAATACAGACTGATTTTATAAGATGACTTGTGTCCTTAGGTCACACATATACTCAGGTGCGCAAGTTCACGTGCTTTTTGATTTGAGAAAATAATGTGCATGTCTCGAGCGGACATACGTTTTAGTTAATTTTGCCGCATGATCACAAATACATTTTTTTAACTAAAAGGGCTTTAACTCTCCGACTATGTGAAAACATTATTCAAAATACCCAGGTACACATTGCTAATAATAAGTTCCACCACTCTTAACAAATAGTTTCGAGTTACTGGCGGTAAAAACAATCCGTAATGTGGCGGATGGATTGATAGAGAAGGGCACATCAATAAGCCATATCATCCCGCTGAAAAGGGGGGGGGGGACAAAAATAGGCATAAAATGCAAAACATGTATACGCATATTGATGTATGATCGCTAGAAGAACCTAAACGTACCGTATCGGTAAAAAATAGTCATCTTCGCTTGACCGCCGGATAATGCACAGCACTATCATGGTGCCGTTAAAAGAATTCACCATGTACTGATTTAGAATCTGGTTACATCAGTTAATTAAGTATTACAATGATATTACAATCATCAAGAAATATTTTTTTAACGCCATTTTTATAAAATGGGAATAAAATTCCACTTTCAGAAGTGGGATTGTTTCCCATTTTATAAGACGGGAATCTTTTCCATCCGATTTATTCCCCATTTTATTAAATGGGAAAAAAATAAGAAAGGGGACTATGAAATGTTAATAGTTATAATAACTGTATTAAAAAAATGACCTATTGAGCAATAATATGTATAAAACTAAATCAAATTAATCGTTCCCTGGGCCGGCGCAAGAGTATTTGGTACCCTAGGCGAAACTGCCGCTCTGCGACCCCCCCCCTACCGCGCGCCCACGGCAACTTATTATTAAAATAAAATTAACGTTCACAAATAAATGCTGTGCTGCTGTTTGTTTCAATTCGTAATTACATTCAATAGAATATATAAATGTATAATGACATATTATGTTATTTCAAAACTGTATTTTTCTCGCTTTTGCTTCAGGCTAGCAAATATAGAAACGAGTTCCATCAGTTCAATGTTTTTCCGAGCTATAACAGTGTTGGTGACACTATCTTTTAGTTTCACTAAAAAAGTTAGTACATCGTTTGACGATTTAAATCTCGCAATCCGTCTTTAAAAGGCTGATAGTACCGAACCGCCGCTCCATAAATTTGCCGCCCTAGGAGCGTCACTCTACTAAAAAAGTATTCAACCATTTATTAATAAAGGTCGGCAATATTTCATATTTATATTTTTTATATTTAAAGGATACTTGAGTTTGCAAAATGTCGGGTTTTTTTTTAAATGAAATGTTATACAATTTAATAAATATTTTCTTATAAAGTTTTGTAAAATGACACATTACAATTTAATGTTATCATGTATTTTGTATTTTAAAACTATATACAGTATTTGAGAACGACATACAGTAATGCAACCGTTTGAAGAAAAACAAAATTATGAAATTCGAACTTTACATTCGTTATATTTACTGCGCTTGATCTCGGAAAACGTCTTACAGGTGCTTTAGATTCGACCATCCTTTAAAGGCATCGTTGGGTAGTGATTCGATCCAGTTGCGGGATAAATCCCTGGAACAAAAACAAAATCAACTGAAATAATACACGACGATTATAATGTTACGAAATACATAATGAACTATTTGTAATAAGCAAAGAATTAGTTAACATGCATTTGCTTATGCCTTTAAATAAGAACGACTCTATTCAAACCAAACGTAGAAACAACCTGAATATTGCAGAAAACAGCACTCTTCCCAGAAAGCGAGGAAAAGAGGAAACCCTCGCAGTCGACAGAATACTCAAAAGACAAAGGCACACAGCAGAGAAAGTTCTTCCATCAAATCAAGCAGATCACAGACTGGCATGTTTATACATGGATAGTACTCCTAGTTGACACAATTCTCTAAACGCCTACCGAATTACAACAAACAGCGCCATGTGATTACACAATCAAGCAACACATGTAAACACATTGCCTATGCGTAAGATGATGATGATGGTGATAACAATGATGATGATGAAGAAGAAGAAGGAGATAAGAAGAAGAAAAGATGATGATGAAGAAGAACATGATGATGATTATTATTATGATGGTGATGATGATGATGATAATAATTATTAGGATGATTATGATGATTATGTTGATGATGATGATGGTTGTGGTTGTGGTGGTGGTGGTGCTGGTGGTGCTGGTTCTGGTGCTGGTGGTGCGGGTGGTGGTGGTGGTGGTGGTGGTGGTGGTGGTAGTGGTGGTTGCGGTGGCGGTGGCGATGGCGATGGCGATGACGATGATAATGATTATGATGATGATGATAAGACAAGCAGACAGACAGACAGACGGACGGACGGACGGACGGACGGACGGACGGACAGACAGACAGACGGACAGACATTGTTCCGGTACTTACAAGTATTCAGCGTCGGGTAGGGAAAGGGCTATGGTTCGCAGTTGTTGTCCACGGCAAACTACCCCAGTTGTATTGCAATTACACTTCTCTGGACACTGGCCCCTCGAGATACCAGTGCACAGTGCAAGAATCAGCGCCAACACGCACGTGAGACACGCGGACATCATAGTCTGAGTTGATATCTAGAGAAAATCAGTTGTGAGAGGTTTCAGATATTACCACTATTTTTAAGTATCCAAATTAGTATTGTCAGTGTATTCACACTTATTTTCACTTTCTGTTAAAACAGTATTTATTCTTACGATTATTTGAACCTGACATATGAATTACATTCATGCAATAATTGATAACAGAACAAGTTCCTTAACACTTATATACATTTTTTTCTATATACACAATACGTTTAAGATTTTAGCACAAGTGACAAGTTAAAGCAATTACCAACTGCTGGCGAATGATGCAACGTCTGTACATTAAAGAGTACGTGAAGTGATAAAATGCGTATTAAGATGTCTATAGAGATATAATACAAGTATGTAAACTCTGTATCAAGTATATTACGAGGTCGAGCAGGAAACCAGTAAGACTAAGTGGAAATACGAAGAACAGTATCGGAAGAAGGACATTCGACAACATCAAATATGGTTGACTGTTGCAAGTAATGATGAGGAACGCTTTGAAAAAAAAACAATATATCGTTGGAAATTGAGAATACGAGTTATGTTTTGCTCGGATTCAATGTTTTCACATCCATATAGTAAGTTGTTTTTTGTAAGAGGACTGGGGTTATTTCCAAATAGATTATTCCAAAGAAATGTGTTGTGCTGACTATGTAGAGGGAAATGGTTGAAAGTCTTAATTTCTCCACATGAGCAAAGAGGACTTTCTACTAATGCTTCTCGGAATAGGTCATTATTTAGGCATCTGAAGGCGCAATCTTGCAAATTTTAGACATGTTTTAGATTTTTGCTTAGAGAGACTTTAAAAAAGACACCGTGTAAGATAGTTGCAAGTCTGGCGAAAGGTCATTCTACTCTCGTATAGATATTGTAAGAAATGAGCATTGATATGATTCACTTCTTGCCTGAATAAGAATAACTGATTCGTTGTTTCTTAGGTGGTAGCAGTTATGTGGGTTGATAAGAATGGGATTTGAGAGGTATTAGGGACATATGCTGTGTTTTACTTTGTAAAATAAAAAAAGTTTGTTTTTCTGCATTCTTTTTTTAAAGTGCTTCGCATTTTACATCGTTTAATATAGGGTAATTACTACAAAATTTAGTGGCGCCGGTACATATTCTGACAGCCTCATTATATACAGCTTCTAATCATGTGCTTAATTCATTCGAGAAGCTACTCCAGACTGCGTCCCCAAATTCAAGAAGCTATCAGATACAATTGATATACATTTTTGCTACATTAGACCTTGAAGGTGCGTTTTCTATGGACCTCAAAATACCGATAACTCGCCAAGTTTTTTTGATAGATGCAGATTTCAACGTTAATGTATTGAAAAGAAACACTTAGTTTAGTTTAAACCCATAAACGATAGCTGTGTGATTTATTTGTGTTATCCGAATTCTGACCAATTTGTGTTTCTAAAATATCATTTCAGCCAAAGCTCGCAGATTATTAGCTAACAGATTCTTCATCACAGCATGCAGGGTGTGTACATTAAATGAACCACACTGTGAATTGATGATCATTTGCACGACGGGCAAGCTATTATTCCGATAAATCAACCCAGAATACACGGAGTTGAAAAGCCTTTAAAGTGTGAATCTATCAACCTCACAAACATTAAAGGAAAAACCTTTGCATCGAGTTCCAAATAACATTTGTTTAGTTATCTCGTGGGGTCGAGATAGTACGTCGTTGTAAAGGATTGAATATAACATGCAAATTAAAGATCTTTGCTAGCATCGCGTTTCAGACGATCTAAAAATATGTCTCACATATGCAAAATAAACCTCTTAAGGAAAACGTTTAATTTAATTTTATACTAATTACGTCCATGCCGCAAAAAAAATAATATTGACATGATATTGTTGTGGTTTTTCCCAAATACATTTAAATACATAATTCTATATAAATACCTAAACCCCGTCAATCTATACCTCCTTATATCTGCTTGAGTTTGAAACGTGTTTGATGTTCAAGAGAACAACCTAGGAAGTAAAAATGTTATTTATAGTGATACTTCGGTCCAAACCCTAACCGCGAATTAAAACGTGTGGCACGTTACAAGTATAAAGAAATCATTTTTGACATCACAGTACAGCCCTTTGCAACAACGTGCAAATCATAAATCATTTATAAAGGCAAATCTTGTTTTACCATGATTACATTTCTCATATGTAATTGTATTGTTAAATATGAGGAGTTTCCCTTGTACATTTTCTTATTATAAGTACATGCGATCAAAATTAAAGCTTGTGACTGTGTACATTGGTATACATAGCACAGATTGTTTTTCCTGATATGCGGTATGTTAGTGTTATAGAGATTCCAGTAAAATGTACGGCACTGGGCTCAGAAATCGTTGACCAAGTTTTTTTGTAATTATTTTAGTTAAACCAATTCTGGATAATAGTAGTACTCTTACCCGTTCAACTCCGCATTCAGTCTTGTATCAGAAAATCGCTCGTTATTTTTTGTTTGTGATAAATAAACATAGCGGATCAGCATAAGAATTAAAAATGAAATCCAAATTAACGTTGGGCCTACATAAGTATATAGATGGAGAACTGTGATAATAAAAGTACCACAATAAATAGGCGGATACGAACACACATGGATGACAAAGTTGCTTTAACATAATTAGTGTAAGTTTTAAGATTGTATGTGTGTAACCTCGTTTTTTATGTTAATATGTTAAGGCATTTTTATTTTTGAGATTAAAAAAAAACATGTATCATTTATACAGTTAACCAATATTCGGTCGAATAAAATCTGTGGACACCAATAGATACAGATCAATGAGGTCATCTACATTTGTTTATTTGTAATAAATAATTTAATCCTTATACGTACTTTTGAGAGAATGGCCCATGCCTATGCTTTACATGCGTCTTGAAAAGACATCTTTTAAGATACATGTTGTTAGCGGAACACTCATAGTTTGCATCCAAAAAAGATCTTATAGGAAAGTTGGGCAGTCTGACTTAGCGTAAGTACAAGCGCTATATCATTCGTTGGAAGTCAATTTAAATTTACTCTCATAATTATGATACTTTTGCGACCACAACTGTCGTTTGTATGTACATTTTCACACGGTTTGTAAATTGGGCATGTCATTACTTCGAAGCGTATGAAGAATAAATAGATAAATGGTCTTTGGCAGTTTATCAGTTATTATATAAGTAGATTTTTTAATTGTAGGATAAACGGCTCGCGGACAAGCGGCTTCCTGCCTTTTTGCACTGCCGGACAATCGGCACCTCGTACATTTGTCGACTTGACAATCGGCACCCGATTAAATTGTCCGATTGTGCGATTGATAAAGCCCGGCAACACTCTGTTGGACTTTGTTTGACTGATTAGTCTTATTCGCTTATTAGTTTGAAAAACAGATCGCTATATATATATATTTAAATTAACTGCAAGTAAAATGCAAGCCATATGTTATTTCCGTACTTAAATTTATTCTGATAGAAGATATTTAAGAACTAAATAATTGTTCAAAAATACATTTAAGTATCATTTTTTTATATTTATAATGTAAATCTACCATTAAACGTTCTCTTTCTAACAGCATATCGTCAATTCGTTAAAAAAAAGATCAGTTTGACACAAGCTGAAGTAACCATAATTAAAAAGGAAAATTGTCAAAATTCGTCAGCAGCAGACTCTTAAAACCAGCCCTGAAACTCACTGAAATCTTTATCAGTCATTATTGCACTTAAGCTAACCGAACACACTTTCCAATGGATGCGAGGAATTCCGGCAGTCGAAGCTGCTTGTTGTCTAGTTTCTCGCAGAGTTTGTTGAGGCGGGATTGGTGCACGATGGTGGCCTTCTTATGCTTCCTTGTTACTGTGTTCAGATCGGTGTCTTTTATTATCTGTCTCTACCATGGCGTTTTCTTCCTGGACGCACTCGATCACATTCCACAATTTTACCAACCAACTGTCAAAACCCATGATGCCCACACGTTGTTGGTCCTAGCTGATGGCTGCTAAACATTCCACATGGTATGGAGGAGGTGATTGTCCGGGCTGTACATTATTGGATGGCAGTTGAAGAAATACCGGGGAAAAATAAGTTGGGAGCCGATTGTCTATTGTGACAAATAAATCGGAAGCCGATTGCCCAGGCGGACAATGTAAACGGGTGCCATTCGTCCTGGTCGACACATTTACGAGATGCAGATTGATTGCCCGGGAATGCAAAGAACGCGGGCAGCCGCTTGCCAGGGTGTCGTTTGTCTGGATAGCGTTTAATTCAGCTCAAACCGACTATCTGGTGTTGATCAGATAGCATCAAGACACGTATTGTATAGTTATAAATGCCTTTTATTGGTAGGGCATTTAGCAGTCATTGCGTGGAATAATTTAACGCCAAAATGCTAAACTGATACTTCAATGAGATATCTATTATATGGTTAAAATTAAAAGTCATTTGTCCAAAGTAGAATATCAGACACTATATACTGTATAGATATTGGCCGTTTAATGATAAAATTAAGTATTTAATAAGTATTTTTTAATTATACAATGTACTTCTAAACGTGTATCGTATTACGCCGGAACCGATCAATAATAATTTCGTCATAACGTATAAAGTTTGTATGTTGCGGCAATGAACAAAACAACATCATACAAACAATCAATTACGTTTGACTAAAATGGGGGTTAATAACATTTACTAAAAATAAAAATCATAAATATTTATGATATAAAAGGGACTGTAAACCACGAATGACGAAAAAAGAAAAGTTCTAAAACACCAATTTTTTTACAATTATTAGTTTATATTGATTAAAATATCACGACTGGTATATAACAATACTTACAAAAGTTATTTTTTTATGTTGACTTTATTTTTGTATTTCTTTACTTTTACTGGGTATGTCTACCAGGTAACTAACTACCAGTTAATTATAAATAACGCAAGTAGATCGA
>VMBQ01005764.1:3029-63323 GCA_007657795.1 Dreissena rostriformis
GTTGTGATCCCAATTAAGATTGTAAACAATCTATAATGTTTATGCATAACTCTAACAGTCTATGTACCGGTACTTGGGTTTCGCCTAATTGCTGTATTTTAGGAAATTTGACATAGACGGTAGGAATTGTTAAACAAAAAAATCTCTGTTAAAAGTGCGGTGACCCCCCTTTTTTATTTTTTATTTATGATAACAATACGTAGATGAACATATTTGAGCAGTTTCGCAAAAAGTTATTAGATAGAACTTTTTTTAATTCCGTTTTTGTGGTTAAAATGGTAAAAATTGACGTTTTTTGGGGTGACATAAAAATTATAAAAATTAAATTTCTTAAAATTTAACTTGTGTTCTCCATTTTTTTGGTAGTTTGTGGTTTAATAAAATGGTATATGATATATCTTAGCTTATATAATGTCTACATGTTGCCAATTTCATAGGTTATTAATCATTTTTATGCAATTAGAGATTTTTCAGTTTTAATGAAAAAGTACATGTTATATAATGGTGAATAAAATTAAAACAAGGCCGGTGACCCTATGTTTTTATTTCATTTTTCATATATTATTAGTATGTATTACTCAAATAAAAAAATTTAGCAAAAGTTATTAGATGGAAAAAAAATCAGCAAAACTGCAGCAACACCCCTTAAAACCTATCGCAATATAAAAACAGGTCACGTCATAAAAGATTAGCGTGCGGAAAAGAGATCTACTGGAGTGGTTGTTTAAACGAATTAAATGTCGGCGTCTCACATGTCATTCGAGCCCTAAGGGATTCACAGGATTTTGGGCTGATGTATGATCATAACAATCTACCTATGTATTGTCCTCTATAGTGATGTCCACCAGTTTAAAGACTCAATATTTGTTCTTTTTATTTCGGAAGTGGGCATCGATTGTGTGTGTAGTATATTAACAAAATAACTACAAGAAAATTGTATAAATTTAATTATGTTAATCAATTGGTGTACTGTTTCTAAATATATGTCATTGAATACAATATATTCCATATGACAGAGAAATGTACGATTTAAAACTCTTTACGAATAAATATGATACTGGTGTCTTTTTAAAAACGATGAAATGGGTCTGAAACTCATGTTCTTCAATGTGATTACATTTTGATAAACTTTTATCTGAGTTAGATCGTCTTTGAGTGGCAAGTAATTAGTCAAACGAAATTAACAATCTTTATGGAGAACTGATTCAATTCGATACCCCATCAATAGGTCCAAGTGTCATTACAGTGATGCTTTGTTCCCCCATCAGTTGACTTAGACACAATGACAGACAAATTAGGTGCTAACATAAAGGGGGAATTAGATTTACATAGGGTGACGCGTGTTTGCAATGGCAGCGCGAAAGATGACATTCGAAACTGATTCGAAAAACACGACACAGGATTATAAAATTGGAGTGTCACAGTTTGAGAGAGCTTGATATATTAACATAAATGTAGTTCTAATTACAACCATATATGTGTGTACTTTCAAGATGAATTGTTTGATACTGATTGGTACTTACAAGAAATGTCTTCAGTTGTTGACAAACCAACAATTGTTCCAAGTAGTATCAGAGTGGGGTAGTGAAAATATGCATACATTTAGGAGCTAATCACAAGTGATAACAAAATAAAACCGCTAAAGTTCAGTCGCATCAGCAGGATATAAGGCTTCTGATCACATCGCGATTTCTTATTATTGCAAGTGACAATCTGCACAATAATTAGACCTAGGACAAACTAACAAGACAAACACAAACACAAATGAATAAAACTCGGGTCTGTCTTGGAGCGTTCAATGTATAAGGACGCATTTGTTGAGCGCAAAAATCCAAACTTTGCCTAGAGCTATTCATCTTTGCGTCATATAAACACAATTGAGAACAAAACAAAAACAATTAAACCGATTAAAATTCCTAAAATTCATAAATCTAAACTTTGTCGCCAGACACGTGCTTAACTAGAAAACAGTATCACTGCTTAGTCATCAATTGTCATGTTTAAATACATTCCTACATATATAATTGTTTATTCATATGTAAGATTTAACACACAGAGAATATCAATTAAGTTCAATCAATCGTGCGTTCTAAACTTACGGCACATATGCGATGTTCAATAAAGTATGTGGATTCATTATAGTAAAATGCGATTTAAATAATTAAATCATTTTGTTCTCCCCCAGAAGGTTTACGTAAATAGCGAAAACGATTTTCCAAAAGGCCAATAAGGCATTGTGGTCGCGATAGATTTGTCTTCCAAAACTTGCATTTTTCAAGGCGTAAAGAATCTAGACAAATGTCTCTATGGACCAAAATAATATGCTTTCAGAAGCAGTTCATACATATCTGCCAGCTTCTTTATTAACTGTCCATAATCTATCATACTCAATGTCGACTTATAGCTCAGAACTAGATGAACCACAGACTGCAAAACGAGCGAATGATGGAACTTGTCATTAACTTAACTCGGTGAATAAAATGTGTCTTCATAAAAAACAGTTATTGGGACCAATCATTCTTTCTTACGCCAAGATCGTTCGTGAATTGTCAATGGAAAATCGGGAACTGTCACAGATTCGAGGCGTTACAGATGGCTTTACGTCGTGTTCAGCCATACAAATGGTCCGAACATCCGGCCAGCGTCACGTGATGAACTACGTCATCTACACTTGAATTATTTAATAGAACAACAAACAACTGATGCTCAATAATATTTTATACAATATCTGATAGGTCGAATTATATGTATTTTTTTTCTGACGGATTTAACGTTCAGAATGGTAATAATAAATATTTACTTTGAAAGCATGCCTTACTTTTCGTCATTTAAACCACCACGTTTATGAGAGATGTTCTTTGTAAAATATAATTCAAAACTTGTATTGTAAATCTATTTTCAATTCAACGTACGCCACACAACCAGTCCCGATACAAAATAATACATAATTAAAGCAAACCTTTGCGATGTTTCAATTATGCTCATATTACGTAAGAACTGATTTATCTTCTATTCATCATTCCACCATATGACGTTTCGTGTGTCCCATCAGAAAAAAAGTAATTACAGCCAAACAGTGGAACTAAAATCTTTTCTAAACCCCATCTCCCCCTGGTTAATAATTTCTCCGAGTACGAGTCCCGAGCGACGTGCAAGCGCGGTGCCAAAATGCGCTTAATTGTTCCACTGCATTACATTTGGGAAAAAACGCGTCCACATATGGGACGGTCGTGGTAATGAGAACATCCTCTGAAATTCGCATATTACATCTTGGCGGTACGCGAAAAACCGAACGCATCACAGTGGTTACCTTGCTTATCGAGTAGCGGTAGCTATGTATCTGATACGAGCAATGTACGGAACCGTTCATATCTCTACTCGGAGGTGTCAAATGTTAATACATTTTGTAATTTAAGAAGTCAATATGTACTGCATTGTTACGCTAGAATGTGCATGTTTGCATGTGTATCGTGTACGTTGCTTATGACGCCTTAAATACATAAAGCATCAATTAGGACGTGAATTAAATACCGAACAAAATACAATACAAAATAATGCAAATTAATTGTAGTGCAGGTTTTTCATTAATCTGTATACATTTCCCCTAGGAATTTATTCCATCATGATGAAATATTTTATGTACTGGAAGTTGAGGCATAAAATGCTCATTAAAATGACTAAATTTGGATCAAACATTATCAAACCTCGTACAGAATACTCTGTATTCATTGGCTAAGCAATGTTACATGCTTTCCGTGTATTTTTCCAGTCTATGTCAGACGAATTAAGCGTTCATTTTGATCGAAATATGGCCGATGATCTACTACCTAGCTACTACCTGCAAAACAAGATGTTCGATTCCCCAAACGTGTTATTCAACAAATAACCATGACCCGTATGTAGTAGATAATCGGCCAAATTACGATCAACGCTCCGTGCCGTGTATGTCCACACCTGTCGTTGTACAAGATGGTTTGTACCCCAGACGTGACATTTACAGATCGGGTTTTTATCAGAAACAGTCTGGGAAATGTCTTCCTTCCATATTTCAGACACATTAGGTATATTACTGGCGTTATGATTCAATTAACACGCATGAACTGTCTGAAACACATCGGTATCCGTAGAAGTATTTATATTATTTTATGCTGTACTTATGTACATATCAATATCAAAATGTGCATGATATAAATCCGTTTCCTCTTCTTCCCAAGATGCTTTTAATAAAACACAATATCGGCCTTTTGTACAACTTTTTTTTAGATAGATAAAAAAATAAAACAATTAAGTTAGACGCTGTCGTTGATTTGTTGCCAATTTAAGTTGCTTCTAAATATGAAATCTAATAAAATCTTATGAATTGCTCTACTAAAGAAAGTCGCGCGAAATAAATCTTCAGAGGTCCTTGTGCACGGCCTAATCTATTCTCACCTATAATTTAGCAACGGACTTTTCACTGAAATTCAAAATTATCTCAGATTGACAGACTGCAGCGAATTCAAACCCGAGAAGCCATAATTGTCGCTGATGTTTCGCACAATCAACCAGGCAAGGAGTTTCTCAGAACACTGCACTGGCTCCCAATACATGCACGTGCTATGTTCTCATGCTCATGTTTCGAACTCAATGTTGAACCGCTCTTATTTGCATTAGAGAGCTGTTCACAACTGGTGAAGGTCGATACAGACTAAGATCAATTGCTGATAATAATTTCAACATCCCAAGAACTCGAACAAAGAAGGCTGATAGATCAATGGCAGTAATTGGAACCAAGTGGTGGAATGCTCTTCCAAAAGACTTAACATTCACACAGTGCGAATATCAGTTTAAAACTATGTGTGCGCTATATATGTGAACTTGTAGATGTATTTGTATTTGTATATATCGACACAACTCCCAAAAGGATAAGCACCTGATACGCTTATTCGCCATGGTAGAGCAATTTATTAATTTTAATATTTAAATGTAAGGTTCATTGCTGAAAATCAACGAAAGTGTCTAACTAAACAATAAGAATAAGTGAATTAAAAGGTTATATTGTTTTGAAAATCTATTTATTAAAAGCATGTATCGATAACGAACTCTTATTGCATAATTTATTTATCATAATCAACCTTAAAATGATATTACAGTTACACATCTGTATAAATGCTAAGCAGAAAGCATATCTATGATTAATAAAATAAATAAATAAAATTCCGTAAACAGTTATTGTAAAATATACATGTATACCATTGCAAAACAAATACATATTCATAACACCCTAAGTCCGCAGTTTAGGGGTATTTGCTTGCACCACACAAATACATTCCCATACGTCTTTAACTTTCTATATAGTCCAATACCAGATGTAATTTCCAGTACATTAAGTACTCGAGTTTAGAAAAAAAAAATAACGACTATCCAGTACAAACAGTGATCATCGTCGCACTCCGGGCTAATTTTAAATACTTTTCATATCAAAACGTTAATTTTGGACGTCAAATGTGAAACAAATCACCGTAAAAAGATAAATGTCATTTTTCGAACCATTTCACCAATATTACGGAGGTCTAAATACAAAACCGAAGCCTACCGAAAGTAATCAATAATCTATCTTTTTACTAAAGCGCGTGACTAATTGAAATTAGAATGAAACTATTGAAACACACGACAACTGTCTTCAGTGATCGAAGACTTTTCTGCAATATTCTATTTCTAATAGGCCTAGTTTTCACAAACTATGGCCTTTCTGATAGGCCTAGTTTTAGCTTACTATGGCATTTCTTTGTTTTGCTTCTATTAGACCTAGTTCTAGCATACTATTACATTTCTAAAAGACATATTTTAAGCATACTGTGGCATTTCTATTGTTAGCCAGTTTCAATAAAGACGCCTGTGCATGATAAACTAGTGTAGTTTAAACATACTATGACATTTCTAATAGGACTAGCTTTAGCTTACTATTTCATTTCTTTGTTAATCTTCTATAAGGTCTAGTTTAAGCATACTTTGACATTTCGAATAGGCCTAGTTTAAACATACTATGGCAATTATAATATGCCTAATTTTAGCATACAATGGCATTTCTATTGTAGGTCTAGTTTACGCATACTATAGCATTTCTTTTGTATGCCTAGTTTTAGCATACTATGACATTTCTATTGTAGGTCTAGTTTTAGCATACTGTTAAAATTCTAGTAGGCATAGTTTTATCATACTATGACATTTCTAGTAGGCATAGTTATGTTATTTCTAGCAGGCGTAGTTTTAGCATTTCTTCCGTTGCTTTGCTTCTTTAATGATGTATATGTAAAATAGCACGACATTTATTCGCTAACTGACAGTCAATAGCAGTTAGGATAACTTAAGAGAGTCGCTGAAGCATTTGTTGAAAACTATATGTCTTGTGTAAATACTTTAATTATATTTTGGACTCACTTTATAATTCTTATTCTCATCAAGCAAACAAAACTCAGAATACCAACTACGTTTGTGTCAGGTTGATATGCTGTAGCGGAATTCATTAAAATAGTAGATTGCCACAAAGGATAAATTAATGCCTTACTGGTCATCAAATTAAATTTCCATCATTAAAGATCCAAATTAAATATAAGTGTATATCGGGCGTTATATTCCCTAAAAAAATGTATATCGCCACATTTTTTTAATTTAGAAATAGATTTGTTAACATGTTAAGCCATTTTCAGTAACATCGTTTTCTTCGACCAAACGGTCATATTCATTGTGCAAGACACACAGAGAGGAACATTAAGTCTGATGGGAAGTGACTGCTGTTTTANAAGAAATGTCTTCAGTTGTGGACAAACCAATGATTTTTCCAAGAAGTATCCGAGTGGGGTAATGAAAATATGCATTGAAGCTAATCATTGGTGATAACAATATAAAAACGTTAAACTCCAGTCGCATCAGCAGGATATAAGTCTTCTGATCACAACGCGATTCCTTATTTTTGCCAGGGACAATATGCACAACAATTATATCTAGGACAAAAGTACACGACAAACACAAAAACAAAATTAATAAAACTCGGGTCCGTCTTGAAGCGTTTTACGTATAGGGAAGCATTTGTTTTATAAGCGCAAAATTCCAAACTTGGCCTAGAGCTATTCATCTTCTCACGTGATTCACTAGAAACAATGCCACCGTTTAGTCATAAATTGGCATGTGTATATACATGATTACAGAAACTGGTTTATTTACATACACGATAACACAGAGCGAATATCAATTTAGTTCAATCAAAGCGTGTGTATTGAAATTACGACACATGCGATATGTTTAATGTCTGCCCTTCCTTTTCGTACCTATGTTCTGCCTTGATTCAGTGTCACATTGACTATGCTTGTTCCTCTTGGTATCCAAGTTTTCAAAAAGGTTTAAAAGACAAATTACAGATATGTCAAAATAAAATTGTCAGATTTATCTATGGACTGGGTCCTAGAGAAAGTATTGATCAATGTAACCTGTCAGATGTGTCATTGCTAAATGTTGAGAATAGAAATAAGCAATTAAGATTGAATCATGTTTTTGAAATTGTTAAAGTCAAGTGTCCATCATACTTGAAAGAAAATTGTGTATATGTGAAAGATACCCATTCATATTCAACAAGGGCAAACACGGTGATACGCTTCCTTAAGACTATTTTATATTGTTTCATTTTTGTGTTCATTTTCTTTGTCAAATCATATTTTATATTGTTTTATGGCAGTTTTTATACCATAGGTTTTGATCAGCAGAAATCTTACAAATGCTTTTAGTTGAAATTGTTATGTTATTTTGAATGATAACTTGTATATTATGTGTTTCAAAACCTGAATAAAAATCAATCAATCAATCAATCATCAATCATGGATTAATTATAGTAAAATTAGCCATACATAATAAATTCATTTTGTTCTCCCAAAGCAGAATTAAGCAAATACCGAAAACGACTTTCCTAAAGGCCAATAAGACATTGTGGTTGCAATAGATTTGTCTTCCAAATCTTGCATTTTTCAAGGCGTAAACAATCTAGACGAATGTCACTATGGTGGCAAATTAATATGCTTACAGAAGCAGTCCATACATATCTGCCAGCGTCTTCATTTACTGTCCGAAATCTATCATACTCAATGTCGAATAATAGCTCAGAATTAGATAAACCACAGACTGCAAAACGAGCGCTTGATGGAACTAGTCATTAAATTAGCTCGGTTAATAAAATTTGTCTTCATGGAAAACAGTTATTGGGGCCCATCATTCTTGCTTAAGCTAGGATCGCTCATTAATTGTCAACGGAAATTCGGGAACTATCACATATTCGAGGCGTTACAGATGGCTTTACGGCGTGTTCAGCCATGCAAATAGTACAAACATCCGGGGCAGCGTCATGTGATGAAGTCTTTAGAATTACCGCGCCATTAACACTTTAAATACTTAATAGAACAACAAACAACTGTTTCTAAATAATATGTTTCTGATAAGTCGAATTATATGTAGTTTTTTTTCTGACGGATTTTACGTTTAGAATGGTAATAATGAATATTAACTTTGAACGCATGCCTCCTTACTATATTCGTCATTTAAGCCACCTTCTTTATGAGAGATGCTTATAGTAAAATTAAGTTAGAAACCTGCATTTTATTTATTTTTTCCAATTCACCGTACGCCACACAATCAGTTCCGATACAAAATAATACATAATTTAACCAAACTTTTGCGATGTATGCATAGTGCTAATAAAACGTTAGAACTGTTTAACCTTTTATTCCTCATTCTACCATATGACATTTCGTGTGTACCATCAGAACAAAGTAATTACTACCAAACAGCGGAACTAAAATCCATTTAAAACTCCATCATCCCCTGGTTTATTTTGACTCCGCGTACGGGTCCCTAGCGATGTGGAAGCGCGCTGCCAATATGCGCTTAATTGTTCCATTCCATTACATCTGGAAATAATGAGTCCACATTTGGGACGGTCGTGGTAATTAGAAAATCCTCTGAAATTCGCATATGACGTTTTGGCGGTAGGCGAATTCCCAAACTCCTGAGAGTGGTTACCTTCCTTATGGATTAACGGTAGCTATGTATTTGATACGAGCTATGTTAGGAACCAGTCACATCTCAGCTCGGGGTTGGCAAATGTAAAACAATTTGTAATTTAAAGAAGTCTATATGTAATGCATTGTTACGCTAGAATGTGCATGTTTGCATCCGTATCGTGTACGTTGCTTATGACGCCTTAAATACATAAAGCATCAATTAGGACGTGGATTGAATACCGAACAAAATACAATACAAAATAATGCAAATTAATTTAAATGCAAGTCTTTAATAAATCTGTATACATTTCCCCCGGATTTTATTCCATCATGATGAAATATTTTATGTACTGGAAGTTGAGGCATACAATGCTAATCAAATTGACTAATTTGGATCCAACATTATAAAACCTCGTACAGAAAACTCTGAATTCATTGGCTAAGCAATGTTTCATGCTTGCCGTGTATTTTTCCAGTTTATGTCAGACGCATTGAGCGTTGATCATAATTTGATCAACTACCTAGCTACTACCTGCAAAACAAGATGTTGGATTCCCCCAACGTATCGTTCTACAACTAACCATGAAGCTTACGTAGTAGACCATCGGTCCAATTACGATCAACGATCCATGTCGTGTATGTCCACACCAGTCGTTGTACAAGATGGTTTGTATCCCCAGACGCGACATTTAAAGAAACAGTCTAGACAATGTCTACCTGCCATATTTCAGGTCTGTATGCATTGGCTAAGCAATGCTTCATGTTTGCCGTGTATTTTTCCAGTTTATGCCAGATGAATTTAGCGATGATCGTTATTGGGCCGATGATCTACATGTACTACCTGCATTCTACCTTCACAACAAGATGTTCGATCCCCCCCCCCCCNTAAAACACAATCCCGGCCATTTGTACAACTTTTTTTTTAAGTCAGACGCAGTCGTAGATTTTAAACAATTTACGTCGCTTATAAATATGAAATTCAATAAATTGCTATACCAAAGAAAGTCGCTCTGAATAAACGTTTTCATATATATCGACAATACTCCCAAAAGTATTTGCACCTGAGGCGCTTATTCGTTTCTGTTGTCGAACGAGCGCTTAGTGACCAAGATGACAGGTGAGAACAGGTAAACAACAGGTGCGCATGCGTTGTGACTCAATAAAGACGGAAGTGTAGAGAAATTGAAATTGGCCTCCATTAATGATTGTTTGTAAATATTTCGAGAGGCAAAATAATGAAATAAACGATGAAGCCTAAAACCAACCGTCGGACCAAGGAAAGGGCCAGCGATAAAGACACTGTAGTCGCATTTCATGAATTCATCCAGGGACGAATTCAAGGAGAACTGAATGGAGTCTCTATCGGTCCAGGTTATATGTTATCGCGGATAGCACTTGCTTCCGTAATTTTTGGGCTTCTGTGCTTGTTGGTGGGTATTCTGATCATCTCCCTCCGTCACAGACACGTGTACCTCATAAGCTGGTATGCCCAGTTCCTCGGGCCTTTCTTCATCATTATGTTCCTGGGATGTTGTGGGCTGGCCGTATTCCTGTTAAATCTGGCCAAGCAGCGAACAAACCAGTACAGAAAAGATCTTGCCGTAAGTTTTATGCATTGTTTCTTGCGGTTTACTGATTCCTTAGTATCATAGTGGCATACTTTTAAATTACGTGCTGGAATGCTATACATAAATATTCATCCTAATTGTCTTATCACTTGCCATATGGCATAAACATAGAATTTGTCAAAGCCCAATCCACATTTCAATGGCCCGCAAATATGGTAGGTTCTGATTGAGTCGTGGGTTCTTGTTGAGTTGTGGGTATAGAGATCGCAGGAATCCCTTGATAGAACGTTCGCACATGAATGCCATGATGCAGTTTGTTACAGAAAAAAGTTTTGACACATTCACCATCGTTTTGCTGATGAAAAATGCTACAAAAACGGTATCGTAAAGGTACCTTTTCGTGAACCTCACCTCTTTTCGAAATCTTCATTTGTTTACATTTTATGCGCATGCCCGATTGCCCGCACACACAATATGTCACCGTTTTTGTGTATAAGTAATTTGTTTACAGCGACTGTTAAAGGACGAAAATGCTTAAAAAACAGGTAGAATAAGTACATGTAGATTAATCATAAAACACGTAAAAATCTTTGTTTTTCTTTAAACTTTTTACATATATAATTATTTTCATTAAAAACCTATAAAAACATGGTCTTATTTTCGTTCTCAACTTTGCTTGTCAATTTACACATTTCGGCTGCTGCAATAAGTCACGTGGTCATGGTCTAATCATGTGACAAATTTATTTTTAATGTTGAACACTGAAGGGTTCGAAAGCAGGTACTCGCTGTTTGGGCGGCATTGACAGTTTTACATGATAATTATGGTGGTGCTGGAAAATTTCAAAAATCTGTTATCAAAAGAGCTAGGTAACACAAAATTGTTTATTTCTGAGTATTTTCCATGCTACATCGTCTGTTGATATTTTTTCACAAGAAATTTACCTCCCCTGGAATGTCCCTTTAAAGGCTATTTATAGCATGCAAATCTTGAAATTGGAATAGCCAATCAGAATCCACGGCTCAACAAGAACAATATTTTTAAGATGGCGGTTTGACACTATTAACACAATTGATTATTTTGATGTTAACAGACGAAAAAAAACTGGTAAAAAAGGCAACAAATATAAAGACCAAAGGTTAATAATTATGTTTGTAATGATTCATAGTCATATATTTATAAAATATTTGTGATGTAACATCTTTATGAAAATAACCCACGACTCAATATATCTTTAATTGTGATTATAGCTTTTGATGAAAAGCTCCAAATTTGAAGAACTAAAGGCGATTATGAAATTAATCAAGTACCATATTTATGTGGCAAACTTATTATTCGATTGGTGCAGATGTTATTTAAGAAATAATTTGTGTACGTTATAGTTTGTTGTCCAATAACCCACGGACGGAAGTTCAGATGCGTAGGGATTAAATCACAGGTGCGAAGCACGAGTGATTTGAAACCATGCATCTAAACTTCCGGCTGTGGGTTATTCGACAACAAACTATAACGTACATGAATTATTTCGCTTCTAACATGGTTTTTAATAAAGATTTATACAATGTATCTTATTTTTCTTGTGTACTATTTTCTCATCAAAATAACTTTCGGCTGTTCTGTCGATTAGATCTCCGCCATCAATAACAGCCAAACTGGATGGAAAAAAAACGTGTCATTTTGCCCGTTTGCGTAAATATGAACAACAACAACTTGTGTTAACTTACATGTTTCCATTGTACACTTTTAATTAACGCAAGAGTGCTACAGCTATGGTTATTATCCCCCGCCAGAGGCGGAGGGATATTGTTTTGGCGTTGTCCGTCCGTCTGTCCGGTACTTTTGTGTCCGGAGCAATATCTGTGAAGTGCTTCGGGGGATTTCATTGAAACTTGGTATGAGTACATATATGAATAAGAAGATGATGCACGCCAAATGGCATTGTACACCATATGTTAATAACGGAGTTATGGCCCTTTGTATCTGGAAAAAAATGCTTTTTACTATAGGCACTTTTGTGTCCGGAGCCATATCTTGGAAGTGCTTTGGCGGATTTCATTGAAACTTGGTATGAGTATATATATGGATAAGAGGATAATGCACGCCAAATGGCATTGTACACCATCTGTTAATAACGGAGTAATGGCCCTTTGTTTTGTAGTATGTTCATCCGTCCGATTTGCACCCATCCTCAAACAAAAGATATGTTGCGGGGGATATCAATTCTACGAAATTGCTTGTTATTATGATTATTACGCTGGTGGAAAATGTATCGGCATGTTTTGTATAGTTACAGTGCATGCTTTCAGTGTATAAGCTCCGCCCATAATTATTGCAGAATAACCCATAGACGATTTTCTTTTTTGTTTATATGAAATTTAGCACATGCAGTGTTAGAATATTCAAATGGTGTGGATGTAAATATGTTACAGTGTTTTTTTTTTCATTAAAAATCAGTATATATTTTTCCCAATTGGGATCTAAATATTCCCAATAGACTGATCCCGGAAAAGCACGAGTTTAGAAAAACCCACTTATCACACCGGTACAAACAACGCTAGTCCATTATATCAACCAATCATAGCTTAGTTTAAACTTTACGGTTGATACGGTGTGTGATTTTGAAAGGATTATAAACAGGTCAGCTTTATTTGTACCAGAAGATTAGTGGGGTTTTCCAAAAAGTAGTTTTTTCCGGGATACATATATTGAATTTTAAAAAATAAAAAAAATATAGATCTCAACATTTAGTTCATCTCTATAAGTTGAACCTTTGTAAATTTAATATTGAAAACTCTTTTATTCTCAATTTTGAAGCATTGATTAGCAAAACAAGTATACAACACTCTTTCCCAATTTTATTGAAACCCCAATCTGAATGGACATTCGCAAAATGGAAAAAATAAACACTGTGTTTAAGTTATTATAGTTACAGTTTAAGTTTATAGTTGCCCGGTCGGGCTATTTTGTAAGCGTTTAAAATCAACCAACCAGCCAAAGACTATATATATTTTGATGGTATCTTTTTATCATCAATTTCTCAGCTACAGTCACTTATGTGACAAATCTTGTATCTTCGAGTTGTTTAATATCCATAGATGTCAAGGCTCCATCCATGGTCAGGGTATATGGGTTGCAAAGCCCCGAAAAGCACATGGCAGCCAGCATGAAAACTTTTTGTAATTTTATCTGATGCATTCACTGTCCCGTTTATTTCAGTTTCGACCAATCGGGGACTATGGTGTTGCAGTGGTTCACAAGAGCAAGCTCACATATGATGATCAAAAGAAGTAAATATAGATTGGTTATGAAATGTTGTTGTTGTTAGTTCTTATATTTAACTTCAGTTATTTTCATTTCTTTAGCAAGGGGCATATATAGTCTCCAGGGCCTGCTCTGTCTGAAAAATTTCTTTAGCCAAATTTGACTTGCTTTTGGCAAAATTCCTTTTATTTTGGTTATTTTATGGGTATTTATGAAGGAAAACATGTTGCCTGCAGCCAAAAAGAATTTTTTTTAGCCAAATTTGTCAATCCCTGAATCGTGTGCCCATTGGTGAATGGCGGAGTAAACCCTGATATACCCCATCCCCTTACAAAATGCCTCTTCCCCAAGATAATTTCTTTAAAAAGATTTGTTCACAGATTGTAAAAGTTTGACAATTTTCCAACAATTTGTCATGGATTCATAAAACAAAATAGCACTGTACATCAGGGAGCGAAATAACCCCAGTGATTTAGACTGATAATAAACTATCCTTTTGTTATGAGTTATCATCATTTAAAATTATGAAAATTGTAAAGCATCACACCCATAAAACAATTCAATAATATGGAGTGTTTCAGTTGTTATCATACATTTTGTGACATGGATAAAATAAAAATTTCATAAAAAAGGTAATTCACAAATTTCCCCTTTTTATTCGCCCGTTTTTTTAAACCGGACGTATTATAAGATCACCCTTGGCGGGGGGGTGGTGGCGTCCACATCAGTGTCCGCTCTCTTATTCAAATACTTTTCATCCGATCTTCACCAAACTTGGTCAGAAATTGTATCTAGACACTATATAGGTCAAGTTTAACTATGGGTCATGCCAGGTCAAAAACTAGGTCACAACGTCACTTAGTGCATTTCAAGCATTAAGCATGGTGTCCGCTCTCTAATTGAAGAAGTTTTCATCCGATCTTTACCAACTTTGGTCAGAAGATGTGTCTACATAATATCTAGGACAAGGTTAACTTTGGGTCATGCCGGGTCAAAAACTAGGTCATGAGGTCACTTAGTGCATTTCAAGCATTTAGCATGGTGTCCGCTCTCTAACTGAAGAAGTTTTCATCCGATCTTCACCAAATTTGGTCAGAAGTTGTGTCTAGATGATATCTAGGTCAAGTACAAATATGGGTCATTCCGGGTCAAAAACTAGGTCACAATTAGGTCACTTAGTGCATTTCAAGCATTTAGCATGGTGTCCGCTCTCTAATTGGAGTAGTTTTCATCTGATCTTCACCAAATTTGGTCAAAAGTTGTGTCTAGATGATATCTAGGTCAAGTTGTATAATAATAATAATGTTAGTTATGCAGTTAAATGGTTAAATTAGTTATGTAGTTGTTGCTTATTTTTCAAAAATATATCACTATTCCTCTCAAACGGTTAGTTATGACATAAAAATATATCATTTAACCACTCAAATGGTAAAGTTATGTGTTGCTGAATTTTCAAAAATATATAATTTTGCCACTCAAATGGTAAAGTTATCAAGTTGTCCAAAACCTTCAAACGGGCGTATCTTGTGACAGTTTGGCACTCTTGTTACCATTTAATCCCCTCTTAAGGACCTGCCCTTAGAATCTGAAGAAAAGGCTGGATGAGATAGATTGAGGTTTTCCAATTACATTTTTTTTTCTTATAGTCATATCATCCTTTTGTGTATAATTATACCAAGAGATGTCAATAGACTTTGAAAACCAGGAGTCAAATGACCTTGTGCTTGAAAATGTCAGGGGTCAGATGAAGTTTTCAGGAGTCAAAATACTGAGGCACAGAGTTTTTGTGTTTGTTCATGCATGCACTTTTTTAATTCTCTGTAAATCTTTCTTTGTATACATTTTATATTGTTTGTGCATACATGTACTATTAATATTCTCTGTAAATGTTTCTTTGTTTACATTTTATTCAAATACTATGTGATTTAACTAAATTTGTATTATATACAGTTTATTATTGATTAAGCTTTTTGGTAACAGCATAAGAATGATGCAAGGCAGATAAAGAGTCAAAAGAAAGAAAATTGCTAAATTATATCTAATGCTTGCGCCATGAAAAAGCAGGATTCTGCTTCAATTAAGATCACTGTATACCTGTTTGAGTATGAAAGATTTAAAAATGAATCTTTAAATGTTTTTTTCTTTATATTTAATAGTGAATAGGTAAACTTTCAGTGGTACATGCAAATGCCATCAGCATGGCTTATTCATATTCCTTTTTTAATTGTTATACACTTTTTTCAGGACAACATTGAAGTCGGGTACCACACCACACAACGTCAGGCATCCTGGGAGACCGGTAAGCATCACGCTTTCACCTTATATAGCNTCATCTTAATATTTAATGTTGCAGTGCAATATTTTAAAGCAGTATTTAAGAATATAACTGTAACCTAGTTTATAAAGTAACTTTTAAAGTTGTTTTTGGCATGAGATTTCATTCATCCATGGGAACAGAACAAATTATTCTTATAATTAATAAGCATACAATTAAGTACAATTATCAATAATTGCTTTTGGTCCAGATATTTAAATTTGAAAGTTTAGTTTAATTTCATAAAAAAAATATTATTTATGATTTAAAAAGAAACCACTGAGACCAAAAAGTTATTATGTAGATAAAATGTATCCTAAAAGTTATTATCCTAGAATTGTGTATATACCAGTAGTACTAGAATATAGATAGTTTATAGTAAGTTATACTATCTTAGAATATTATGCTATGTAACCAAGATTTGCATGTACAGTACATGAGTATTTTTTATATAAGCATGTTCATGTCTGCATGGAGTCTTAATTAGAGTTCAGTGCCTCAGTGTTTAGTTGTTAATGTTAATTTTGTTTGGTCAAACCATTTGCAAGGGAAAAATCATTGTGAAAAAAAAATGTAAAGAAAATTATATTACTTGTTTTGTATTATAACAAAGCGCTACCAAACTCTATTATAAAAAATAATCTACATTTAGTACCTTTGGTTATTAAATATTGCATAAAGTTTATATGAGAGGAAAAATCTACCCATTAGTTTTGAGGTGGTGTGCGAAGAAGCTTTTTATGACCCCCTTTTTTTAAAAAAAGGGGGTATATTGTTTTGGGCCTGTCTGTCATTCTGTCTGTCCAAAACTTTAAGAAATCTTAAAGTTTTGTCATAACTTTTGCAATATTTAAGATAGCAACTTCATATTTGGCATGCATGTGTATCTCATGGAGCTGCACATTTTGAGTGGTGAAAGGTCAAGGTCATCCTTCAAGGTCAAAGGTAAAAAAAAAAAAAATCAAAGCGGCACTTAAGGGGGCATTGTGTTTCTGACAAACACATCTCTTGTTCCTTTTGATTGGCTACATGGATAGAGGAAAGTGATTAATAATCGCTAAGTCTCAGAAATAACTCTTAGAATAAATGGTGACAGCATGTTTGATTGGCCTAGTATTAAGAACATTCTTGATTTTTTTATCTCCAATAAGAAAATGAGTTTTGAGTTACCATTCAGCTTATATAGTACTGAAAATTAGGTCAGCTCACGACAATCTCAATTCTTAGCTTCTTAGCTGTTAGCACAATGTCATATTCTTGCTACAACTCAGGATTGAGTCAAACTCAAGAAGACATTTGTTAACTCAAAGTTGAGCATGTGAGTGTTTTTCCTCACCATTTTGGGAATGGAATCCTCTTTAACTACTAGATGGATCTTGCTCAAACCTTCCCAGTTGAATGACCTTATGTGTAGATTATGGTAAAGAAAGGAATTTTGGCTGCAACTATTTTTGTCTGAATTATGGCCCAATGTCTGTTTTTGTCCTGAAGTTTGTGTGTTTAACTCCACTTTAAATACTGGGTAGATCTTTTTCAAGTGTGAAGATTATTGTGAAGAAATGAATTTTGTCTTCAACAAGTTTTTGCAGCATTATGGCCATTAATCTATTTTTCTACAAAAATATAGTCCCAACATTTTGTGTGTTTTTAACTCTTTCAGTGCTGGAACTGAATTTTGAAGGCCTTTGCAAACAGTTTGGATCCAGATGAGACGCCACTGAACGTGGCATCTCATCAGGATCCAAACTGTTTGCCATTCTGATAGTATTCTTTGAAAAAAAAATCGAAGAAATGCTAATTTTAGAAATTCAGCAGATGACATTTTAGCAGACGACAAATATCCCAGCATGCAAAGGGTTAACTAAAAGGTGAATCTCGCTTAAACTTCACAGTTCACATGACCTTAATGTTTAGATGATCGTTATGAAAGGAATTTTGACTGCAACCAGTTTTGACAGAATAATGGCTCATTTGTCATTTCGTCCAATGTATAATACAAAAAAAATGTATATAGCGGATTTGTCTATGGCTAAACATGTGTTGTGGGGGATCAGTGTCTTTGACACATTTCTTGTAAATGCTACCCCTTGATGTCCATATTTTAACTATTAAGATAGGGGAAGATTTATAGTATAACAGAACTATGCTGTATGCTGCTCCTTTTTCTTCCCTCCTGCTGCTAATCTGACAAAAAGTGTGATTTAATGCAATATAACAAATCTTTACAAGAGAAAAGAAAGTCTAAGACTTTACTTGAAAAATGTCACCAGATTGTCAGAGTTTCTACCATACCCCTTTTAAGCAGCACGATGTACCTTTTCTAATCCTAGATATTTTACCTATACAAAGATTACTTACATTTACTAACCTAAAACAAGTCTCCTAATCACCATCATCGTCAGATCTTAGGGAACATGTTCTCTTGAAGCCAGTTATAGATGAGCTTGGCTTTTGGGATGTTTAATTCATTCTCCCAAAAAATAAATGAGCCAATCTGTGAGAAAAGTGGGCTTAATGCACATGTATAGTGTTGTCCCAGATTAGCTTGTGCTGCCGCTTTTTTTTCTATAAGAGCGGAAAGTATCGTCCCTGATAAGACTGTGCGGACTGTACGGGCTAATATGGAACAATACTTTACACACATGCATTAAGCCCTGCTTTCCCAGAGAGTGGTGATTGGGTAAACAAATATAAAGCCAGAAGCTTGCCACATCAGACTTGTTACTAACTAATCACTGATAATATCAGTGATATATATGATTTATGTATGTATACCAATATCTTATTCAAGTGATGTTATATTCAAGTTATGGGTTAAGGTTATGTGTGTATTTGAGTAAAGTGCTTTAACAACTGCTATAAGCTATTTTAAATAATGAATGACCACATGTGCAGAAACTCAAAAGGTTTCACATTTCATGATAAAATATTTTAACCTTATTCTGCCTGTTCAAAAAACAATCGAGCATACTGTAGTATACTGCCATTATGTAGTATACTGCCAGCATCCCTAGGAGTTTGGAATGCTCCTTTGAATGTGTTGCACTGGCATAGATCAGAATCAGATCAGATGAATTAAATACCAAATTATTGGATAATTTTAATTTCTTACATTAGAATGGGTTACAAATACGTTGCAAACAATAAGACTTCCATGTGCCAATATTCCTTGCAGTACGTGATAATAGTTTAAAATTTCCCACATAATTCATTAACCCAGAAAAATGATGTGTATACTGGAAATGGTATCCCACCTCAACAGACATATTAACCTTTTAACTATTATTTTACTGTTAAAAAAATGCCAGTTATATTAGAATGCATGTCATGTAAAGGTCATTTTCAGAGATACATTCAAGCAGAATTTATATAAATTGCTGGCTTATTAATTTTGTAATTTTATGTATAATTAAATAATGCATAATTTACATAAACTTACGGCTTATTAATTTAGTACTTTCTTTTATAATTGAATAATGCATTTTAACAAAGAATACATGTCAAAGGTTGTGGATTATTTGTTCAACATTCCTATATGAATATGTACAATACTTCAGTTATTGTTTTCCTTCTCTATGGCTAATGGACCCATTCAAAATTCTAAATTTTGTTTATTTTTCACTCTTTTAATATATGGAGAAAATACAAGTGAAAAAATCCTTTATACCTAAATGATTTTCTTGGTTGTAAAAAATAACGTACTTATGTGTTTAATTTAAAATAAAAATACCAAATAGAAGCAAAAGTACACCATTTTAAGATGTTTATTTAATTAAATTGTTTATAGTATTTTTCCAAATTAATTGGAATCATACCCATTTTCAAATCTGTAAAAAAAAAGCTGACCACATGCAACCTTTGGTATATTAGTTCAAATTTATGTGTGTTTATATTTTATATTTATTTGTTATTATATGCACCTGTGTTATCTTGCTAGATTTGTATTGGCTACTGATCAGACCTTGGACATTGTGTGCTCACGAGCAGACATAACTCTGCAAACACATCAAAATGTCACATTTCATTTCAATGAAGCGAAAAAAAAGAGAGACAAATCTGTTTGACTCAATTTTATACCAAATCACTCAGTTTGACCAAAAAATCAAGTTCCAACATCTTGATTAATTCTAAAATCTTAAAGAGTAGATCAGAGCTTGTATTATTTTTATGGTTTGTAAAAGAAAGTCAAATTTTTAGTGGCTATAGTTATTCATATAAACTAAAAAAAAATTTTTTTATCCATTTTGATGTGTTTGCTTTAGTTTAAAACTGCTACGTGCTTTGCCAATTGCACACATGTTCATGGTCTACCTTTTGCAACCTTTGAACCACTTGTTTAACCACTTGTTTGATGTTCAATTTTTGGTATATGGGCCTTGTTCACAGCTATGGGTTCTAACATATACCTGAGACATACAACTTTATTCTAGTTTTTTTTTCTAGCATATAATACAAGGATATTATGATTTTGCGTTGTGATATTTTATGTCATTATTGATATACCTGTACTGAAGTATCTGATTGCATTTCCTTTAATTTTGTGTGGCACGCATGCTTTTTTACTGTGTTGGTTTTTCTTCACAAGGTTTTGTACGCATACAAAAGTGTATGACGTGCTCACAGTTGAGAGGGGCATGTGTTAATGTGTCTGTTGTGTTGTGTTAATGTGTCTGTTGTGTTAACAAGTGGTTGAAGAGTTGCTTTAGCGGTAGTTTAGAACTTTTTTGTCCCTTACCAGGGAAGAGCAGGGTGAAAGCATACAGGAAATAAATGAAACAAAAGACCTTGACCTAAAAACAAAAATCTGTAACCACGGTTATCAATAAAACCAAAATCCTATCCTGTACCCTTTTCCGCCCAGCTGCTCTGCCCTGCGTGAGATACTAATCGTGCCATGCTCATCTTGTTTTCAGGGAGTCAATGACAGTGGTAACCAGGGTGATTATAGCAAGAGTGCCGGCTATGATAACCGTGGTTACAGTAACGACCGTAACCGAGACCCTGACCGACGTAACCCGGACAGGCCGCGACGTGGGCCCGACGAGGTCGACCGTCCTCTCATGCGTGACGGGGAGAGGCGGGAAGGGGAAAGAAGCAGACGCCCACCGGATGACAGACGGGGTCCAGATGACAGACCACGCCGCCCTAGACCACCCCCTGGCGAGGGTGGGGACAGACCCCCAAGGGAGGGTGGGGACAGACCAAGGCGACCCCCAGATGACCCAAACCGCCCCAGGCGACCTCCCGGTGACCCGGATAGGCCAAGAAGACCCCCAGGTGACCCGGATAGGCCGAGAGGACCCCCACGTGACCGTGACCCCAACAAACCCAGGCGACCCATGACCCCTGAGGAAGAGGAGCGCAGGGCCGAGGCCAGGAGGCGGTACGAGGAGGACAAGAGGCGACGACTGGAGGAGGACCGACGGAGAGGGGAGCTGAGGAAGCAGGCCGAGGCCAGCCAGTGAGTGGGGCCAGGTTTTTTATTTTAAAGTTATTTATTTAAGCTTTATTGCATTGAAAGCCCAAGGCTCATTGAAACCCCCTCAAGTTCATTTCATGGGTAGAACCAGTACTTGGTGTCTTTGTTGGAGATCGTAAGAACGCTCTCACAGTGAAGATGGAACCCATGACCTCCCGGTTGCTAAGCAGACACCAAATCCACTACGTCACTTCGATTGATTGGTAAAGGAAGATCTATTGAAAAAACTCCATTTAAAAATTATTTTGGGAAAAAAGAAATCAGTTTAATGGTTATTCCATCTTCAACAGTGTAAATTTTTAAAGATTTTTCAAAAAATCCAAAAGGTAAAGCCATCAATTGGTAATTTGGGTTTGGAATTAGGGAAGATATTTTTGGCATTTTGAATAACAAACATAAAATCAGCTAAAAAGCCTTGCTCTTAAGAATACATTTTCTTGATTTGAATACCCCTTAGTAGATGACCTGGGTCCGATATGTCATTTTGCCGTTATGCGCTTTAACTTCCCATCGTTTTTCAAGATTTGGTATAAATATTGACCTCAGCTGTCAATAGATCAAAGGAACAGGTCAAACATAACATCTATCAAAAGTCAATGTATACTTTTTGATATATAACTTGGCTTTAGATTGAAGGTTTTCGCAATTAAATAACACAAACTTTAATTCCCAATTTCCCCATATCATGTGCATGAAAAAGGGGCTCGTTTTATCAAGAATCATACACCAAATTTTATCTTATAACTGAATTGTGTTGTTTAGAAGTCAATTTTATTACCAGTTTTTTCCTATAATAATGGAACTATGAAAGCACTCCAAGGAAGTGAATTAAATTATGAAAAATAACAATGCATGTAGTTAATGTCAGCGGTTGACAAATTGCCAATGATGATGCTTCTTTGAAAAAAAATTGTCATGTTTACTTGTAGGATGTTGAATAAGGCAGGCCCCAGACCTGTCATTCGTGGTAATATGGTAATTTTAAAGGGTAAAATTTAAAGATGGGCTTTTACTTCTCCAGACTTATAAATAACCTGTTGAGTTGATTTAAAGACTTGACATGAATATTAGCCTGAAAATGTTGGTGCATCTGCGAACGAAAAGGTTCTTTTATGTATAGTCAATACCACAATGGGTGGTGAAAGAGGCATTCCTTGCCTCTACTGACTTTCTTGTTTTGCAAGCATCTGAAGCTATGGATGCATCCACTGGCATAAAACGATGACTTAATTACTTGTTGGGCAACACATACGACGCTTGAGTTTTAGTCTCTAGTTCATTTGTATGCAATTAAATGAGCAGCTCTAGGAAACTGGACTGAATGCATGTGCATAAAGTGTCGTCCCTGATTAGCCTGGGCAGTCCGCACATGCTTATCAGGGACAACACTTTCTGCCTCACTTGGATTTTTGCTTAGCAGAGAGTTCCTTTAAACAAAAAATCCATAAAAGCAGAAAGTGTTATCTGGGATGACACTTTACATATATGCACTTAACGCCCATGCATTTAGACCAATTTTCCCACAACACGACTCAAATATTGAGGTCTTCCTGCACTTCATACACAATTCCTGTACGTTTCAATCTGTGTCTGCAGGCAAGGTGGAGAGGAGCGAGGGGTGGATGTGGAGGGAGGCAGACGTACCTATCAGATCCAGACCACGGTGAAACTGTCCCAGCAACCCACTGACGAGTCCGAACTGTAGATCTGCAGCTGTCCCATCAGTCCACGGACAGAGCTCTGGATCTGACAGCATTGAGTCTCGCTCTGACAAAATGGGCTTGAATGCATGTGCGTAAAGTGTAGTCCCAGAGTAGCCTGTGTAGTCTTTACAGGCTAATCAGGGACGTCACTTTCCGCTTTTATAAGATTATTTTTTGTTTCAATTCAAGGAAAATCCAGGCTTAGTGGAAAGTTTCGTACCTGATAAGCAGACTGCACATGCATTAGGCACTGTTTTGCATGAGCGATGCTCATTTCTTCCTTGCAATAGCATTCCAGAGAAGGCTGGCCAAACATCACGTTGGTTCCTTGTTTCCATATTTCTTCATTTGAAAGATTTTGTATATTCGTTCATCATTTTTAAAAAAAAAATCATGAAAAATGTTAAGTCATTAGTGTTTTGGTTGGACGCTTATAAAGAAGTGCACACAGGACATTCCGAAAACGATTTACTTTTTACTGGTTATAATTTGCTGGAACATTTCCAATACTTGCAGAGTTGACTTTTATCATTTCATTCCTTTCCCTGTTTGAATTTATTTGTTAAAATACTTGAGCAAATAAACAGAATGCGTTTAAAGTGATTCATGTGGGATCAATGTTTTGACACATCCATAGTGCTTTAAGTTGATTATAAAAAAATAAAAATATTTGTGACTGCACACTTGTATTTTTTACATTCTTTGACAGCAATAGAAATAATTAATTCTTTTCAATATATTCTTATAATTAGCGTGGATGCATTCTCAACACAGATGATCAAGGAATCATAGTGAAAATAATCATGAAAATGTACATACATGTTTAATGATGTTAGAAGTATATTATAATCATTTACCCTGTATGTAAATATATTGACATATTTTTATACTTTCATAACCTACATTTATGTATATTGCCATCATTTGTATATACATTTTTCATTTTGCTAACATAAAAAACAGCATTTTATAGATAATAATACAATCTTTAAAGATTGTAAGTGGCATTTGTCACTTTTTTATGAATAATTAAAAAGAACTCATGAATTTAAAAAAATGTTAAGCTTGATCAAATGACGAACGACGGCACGAGCCCTGATCATGTTTTGAATATTAAATATTTTTGAACAACTTATTTTTGTTCCTACAAGACTTTGGACAGCATCTTTTATGAATCCATAGCAACTTCTTTTGTGAAACTAGGTTGTGATTAAAATCAACAGTTTTCTACAATTTATATCATTTGTATCCCGCAACTGTACATTCCGGTTTATATAATGAGAATTTATACTCAATAAATTAGTGTATAAATAACTGCCAGGGTATGTTTTCTCTTGTTAATGTGCGGCTGTCAGGTAAGCGCAGTGGTTGGTACACTCGCTTCTCACCTAGGCAACCGCGGTTCAATGCCCTTTCCAGGCAGCATGTGAGCTTTGTTGGTGGTCAGCATACCAGACAGGTGGGGTTTCCTCTGGGTACTCTGCCTCCCCCCCCCACACAACACAAGACCACACCAAAATTGAAAAATCTTTCAGGAACAACTAAAAAGCTAGAAATTGCAGCTATAATTCAACATTCTTCCCAACTTTCTGAGTCTAGTTAGTTAATTAGATACGAGTGCTAAGGCACAATCCGGGTCCACACATTATTGAGCCTCTGGCTGGAAAAACCTCATGAAACTTCGAAATAAACACTCTTGTGTGCAGGCAATCATAAAAATATTATACAATGAATGAAACGGCTAGATGTTCAGACAAAAGTTTTATTCCTGAAAATGAACAGTTCAACAAAATACTATTCAAAGATATACATTCCTATACACCGAAGGCATAAACATGTAGTACAGTAGTATGTGTATGCATTAAAATACTTCATTGACAAATGTTTTTTGACACAATTTTAAAGCATGTAGATTAGTTATAAAGCTGGTATAATGAATACAAAATTTCATATCAATGGCACTGCATCGATTTTGACATGCAATGCAAATATATTGTTACCATAAATGTTAGAGGTGTTTTTTACATGTTCTATAATGGTTTGCATTTATACCAAGCAGTTTTAAAATCAAACTATACAATATTTGGCAAAGTTATGGCTGAGAAAGGAGTTTTTAAGTTGGTTTATGGCCAATTTGACCTCTAAAAGTGACTCTGACCATCAGTTAGATTGGTTACCTCCCCTTATCTATCGTTACTCTGTATATATTATAGTCAACGGTTATATTCAACGGGGAACCAGTTAAACCATCAGTTAGTCTTTGACACGTAGTCTATGATGGTTTAAATGTGTGCAAAGTTATTTTAAGATCCATCAATATATATGGGAAGGTTATGGCTGAGACAGGTCTTTTGAAACAGACATTGGACACTTGCAAAGACGGACAATGTGACTGCTATGTGATTCTGTCTTTGAAGGAGCACATCAACAGAGGAGGAATACACAAGGATCATTTATGTTAAATTCTTTCAAAATCAGTCAAGTGGTTCCTGGCATGAACATTTTTGAAAGTTTGTTACATAGTCATATTTGGAAAACAAGACAAGCCTTAAGCAATAAAGTATTTCTTTAACAAAAAAAAAATGTCTTTAGGCAGAAAATCACTCATGAAACAGTCATACAAACTTTGGCTAAGTTCCATCAAGCCATTCCTAATCAGAATTTTTAGTACTGGCCTTTGTTAGCCCTGAATGGTGACTGGAAAGTATAGCTCACGCTGGCAATAAGGCGAGGTAAAAACTTGCAAATAGTACAGAGGATTATTATTTCATCTTTTTGTAAGGAGAAAGACTTCATTTGCATAAAATTGTTCTCTTTAGAAGAACATCTATAATTGCACTAAAGAACTTTCATAACTGTGCAGGTTTCACAATCATTGATCAACTTTTATAAACAATGACGACAGCTATCCCTTGGGTATGGTGTCCACTATGTGGCTTTCGGTCATGGTCTTTTTGGTGACTTTTACTTTCATTTATGTGGACATGTCCTTTTTGTATGGCCTGCAACACACAATAGAACAATCTTTTGAGAGAACCCATGACAATCGTGATCAAGCTAAAAATAAGTGTATTAAAGAAACAGTTCTCACTTTTACCAAAGTATATAGACAAATGAAGAACGATTTGTAATTCCAATACATAGAAATTCAACCACAATGATGTAAACCAGAGTGGTTTTTGCAGATTTGACAATTGCAAACTAATATTTGTTACATTTTATTTCTAAAAACAACCCAACATTTAGATCCTTTATTTGTAGGATTTGCAGCACCTAAATATCGTATAATGAAATAAAAATATTTAGATTTTTTTCTTGCACCTGCTGGGTCCATTTTATCCCTCATTCAACTTTTTCTAAAGAAAGTTTTTTTTTTCCTTTAATTCATTTTGATTAAGCCTTCATATTTCTGGACAAAAATTTTTCATATTTAAACAATGCCTCAAAAAAGTCAAGGTATAAAACTGGGCCGGATTGTATTAAGGGGAAACTATTGGCAATACATAAAGCTTTGAATGCCTTTGGCAGTAATTTTTAATAAATATGGATAAAATATTTTTTTATTCTGCGCTTTTTGCATACCTGTGATTATATCAAAACAAGAGAAAACATATTTTATCATTGCGTTCTCACAATATTTGAGGCGAAATTCCTTCAAACAACTGATCAATTAGTTGTGAACTTATAAGACTTGCATTAACATCAAGTGGCTGAAGATATACCACATACACTATCCACTAAGTTGAAGAAATACCACACACACACACACACACACACACATCACAACCCTTTTTCACTCACCTTCTACACCACAGAGCCCACATTTCGGTGGTGCTCGTTTTGCGGGAGCACCACCATCCGAAGAGGCAGTTCTTTTCTTGGACTCGCCCCTTCCCACTGCTCCTCCTCCTCTGTTGTTAGTAACACCTCGCCCACTACCTGCAGGTAGAGTATATGGTCAGCCTAGTTCTGGGAAAACTGGGCTTAATGCATGGGCGTAAAGTGCCATCCCAGATTAGCGTGTGCAGTCCGCACAGGCTAATCAGGGACGACACTTTCCACCTAGACTGAATATTTGTTTAGAAGAGACTTCCATTAGACAAAAAATTCAATAAAAGGGGAAAGTGTCGTCCCTGTTTAGCCTGTGGGACTGCACAGTCTAATCTGGGATGACACTTTACACACATGCATTAAGCCCAGTTTTTCAGAACAAGGCTCATAAACCAGTAAATAGGAGAAAGGAAGAATCACACCCCACTTAATCTACAGTTCCACTAGGTGGTCATTTGGTGTATTTCATCTTGTGATCAAAAGATGTTCAATCATAAATGTTGAAGATCAAGCAAAAGTACTGATTCTTGTCAAGAAACACACAATTCAAAATGTCTAACACGCCAATTCTCACAGTCTCACAGTAAATCAGACATAAGTCTCTTATTTTATCCATCAAAATTTACTTTAAAACTGACGAACAACACTCAATTGCTATTTTTTACTTTTACGCATTGGGCTTGCTATACTCGAACCAAATTACTTTATCATATCATTCCCTTTATTACAGTGTTAAGACTGTAAGCTTATCCTGTTTTATTACTTGCTCTGGCAAGTTTCCATAAAATACAACCATTATTCATATTTTTATCTGAAACATGTGGGATAAAATGTTGAGCTCTTTTCTTCACCATATTTTATTGCCCAACTTTTTTTTTTCAACAAAAAAAGACAACATCAACAGCTAATGACATCATTTTCATCCTTAACCAAATGTGATGATATGTAATCCTATATGTAACATTCTTAAGAATGATGAGAAATTTCAACAAGATCAAGCTTTGTAAAAAGAATTTGTAGCGTTATTACCTGAACTATACCCACCGCTTCCCCCACCGCCTCCCCCACCCCCATCTTCATCAGCCCACTGGAAGAATTTACACCCCTGAGCCATGGGGGCGGGGCATCCATAGAATGGCCTCCCCTTGTTAGGACCCTCCTTCTGTACCGTCAAACTAAAAAGTAGAATACAAGGGGTGTGATTTTAGAACCACCTCAGTCGAGGAAAATGTCTTTCCCCACCTACAAACTTACCAGGTAAAACTAAACTCTTCATTTCTATATGGATCCAGCAAAGTTAATAACTATTTGTAAAATAAGTTTGACAATGAAAGGGAGGCAATCAGCTGAAAGAAGAAAAAAAACACACCCCAGCATACAAGCATGAAGCTGTTGGTTAAGAAATATAAGAGCCTTGTTCTGGAAAATCTAGGCTTAAGGTAGTACAACTGTAATCATTTCCATAGAGTTATTGACATAAGCCCCATTTTTAGCCTGTAAATATTCAAACTCTGAACTGTCTTTTCTAAGTTCTGAGTCTATTCTTAATTCTGAAGTCTAAGAATGGGTAGGTGAATACAGGCCTGGGACTTCTTTTTTGCCATCGATTTTAGATGCAATCAAACTTTAAATAAACAAATAAGTTAAAATAGAACTAAACTACCTTTTCGCAAGCTGTCCACACTTGCACATCACCTCTCCCTCCTCCCCTCCACCAACAGGCCCAGCATTCTGACCCCTGGGAGTGTAAGACCCCTGTCTGCTGCTTGTGTTGCCTTGGTTACTATGGTTACTGGAATAGCTGGAGCTGCTGGCCCTTTTAAACATCAGTACAGGTTTTCAACAATATGGTATAACATGACTTTTTAAAACGAAATTAAATGGTTAATGTTTGTGTTTATAGCTATAAAAGTATAAGGTAAACATGATATTATATGTCACTCGTTGTATTTTGATGGCTGTTTCTAAGGCTTTTGTTTACACCTTAACTGGACAAATATTGCAAAAATAATACTTATATTGTGTTTGACAAACATTGATGCATCTGAAAACATAAACAAGGGACAAAATTGTCACAAAACCAGGTTTTCAATTAGAAACAGCTTCTCTGCTGACTAACTTTTACGGATGTTGAAGTTTTGTTTAAACAAGAGCTTTGTCACAGACGTGACGTATACCCCCACATGCTGCATTGACACAGAATATTTTGCATGTTGTCTTCACAAAAGAAGCTAATTTATGGCGATTTTTAAGAATTCTTTAGCATGACACGCCATCCAATGACTGTGAACAAAGTTAATGTACAGAGTCATTTTAAAATCTCACAATTAATGACATAGTTATGGCCCGGACAAGCTCATTTATGGCCATTTTTGACATTTGAAAACCAAGTGTGACCTTGACCTTGGAGATATCAACGTAATTCTTCGCATGACACACCGTCTAATGATTGTGAACAAATGCACCAAGAAATTTTAAAACCTCACAATGAATGACATAGTTATGGCCCGGAGAAGATCATTTATGGCCATTTTTTACCTTTGAACTCAAAGTGTGAACTTGACCTTGGAGATATCGACGTAATTCTTTCGCATAACACACGGTCCAATGATTGTGAACAAATGTACCGAGTAATTTTTAAATCACACAATGAATGACATAGTTATGGCCCGGACAAGATCATTTATGACCATTTTTATCTTTGAACTTTAAGTGTGACCTTGACGTTGCAGATATTGACGTAATTCTTTCGCATGACACACCACCCAATGAAGGTGAACAAATGTGACAACGATTTTAAAATCTCACAATGAACGACATAGTTATGGCCAGGACAAGCTCATTTATGGCCATTTTTTAATTTTGAACTCAAAGTGTGACCTTGACCTTGGAGATATCAACCTAATTCTTTTGCATGACGCACCGTCCAATAATGGTGAACAAATGTGCCAAATCCTTTTAAAATCTCACAATGAACGACATAGTTATGGCCCTGACAAGCTCATTTATGGCCAATTTCGACCTTTGAACTCAAATTGTGACCTTGACCTTGGAGATAGCGACGTACTTCTTTCGCATGACACACCGTCCAATGATGGTGAACAAATGAACCAAGTCATTTTAAAATCTAACGATAAATGACATAGCTATGGTCCGGAAAAGAATTGTTCCGCCTGCCCGCCTGCCCACCCGCCTGCCAACATTCACTAATCTAATAAACAGTTTTTTCCTTCAGAAAACCTGGTTAATAATTAAATTTTGTCCATTTATTGAATGTTGATGAATAATCTCCAGGCATCATATAATAATAGTGACTATGTATACCTTATGAGTAGTAGAAAGCCCCTTACCTAGAAAGTCTGGCCTGTCTTGGATCAATGAGTTTAGCTCCTTACCTGTTACTAGCCTGGCCCCCTATTGACTCTGTGAGTTCAGCTCTTTACCTGTTACTAGCCTGGTCCCCTATTGACTCTGTGAGTTCAGCTCTTTACCAGTTACTAGCCTGGCCCCCTGTTGACTCTGTGAGTTCAGCTCTTTACCTGTTACTAGCCTGGCCCCCTATTGACTCTGTGAGTTCAGCTCTTTACCTGTTACTAGCCTGGCCCCCTGTTGGGTCGGAGCTCCCAGCCTCATCCGTCCACAGGAAGAAAGTGCAGGCTGAACTGCCACACTTGTAGAACTGGCGACCTGTAAGTTTGTTAGAGAAGTAAAACATTGACAATTTAATGACATGCCCATTTAAAATAAATGTCAAAGCCAATTACTTTCTATATGAATTTACACAGTTGACAGATCACACTTAACATTATTTTTGTAATGACCTACACATATTTCCAGAAACAAACTGGTCCCAAAATGTGGCATTCCTTTTTGTAAACATGATAAAAATTACCTGTATTTGGACCCTCTTTTCTCACTGTAAGGGTAATTGCATCGTTCCCACAATTGCAAACCACAGAATTCCCTGAGTCATTGTTACCATCATTCCTTGCACTTCCTGTCACTATTGCCAATGGTAACCTTGCACTTCCTGTCCAAGAATTCTGGGTAACACTTGTATTTTTCTTGTTTGTCAATCTCATAGACTGATTTGTTATCCCATTGGAGTTTTCCAAATCGAAGCTATCATTGAAAGCACTTTCGTCGTTCCATGAGTTATTTGTGGAGAAACTGTTCGCTTTTCTTGGAGCAACATGGTTTGATTGCACAGAACTTTGAGTAGAGAAGTTTCTGGAGTTATTTGTTGAGTTAAGTGTGGAACCAATCCCGGAGTCGTTTCTAGACTGAGTGGCACCAGTACCTAAAATGTATGTGGAATAAATAAGAAAAATATTTTTTGCTGTTGTTAGTGACACCACAAATATAGCAAAGTTTGGTTGTAAACCGGTAGGTGAAAAGAAAACTTGAGTATAGTTAAAAGTGCAGCACACATGCTCTACGTCTGATTTTGGTTTATGACATGAAAACATTGATCAAATATAAGCTTATAAGTTAAACATACAGGTAATCAAATTTTGTGCAGCTTTAAAAAGTTGGAGAAAACAAAGCATGTTTACTTCTTAGTTACTCACATGACTAACATAAATGAAATTAAGAGTGGCTTTTAAGATAAAATTTAAGAAACAATTTGCTTCCGCTTTAACAAAAACATAAAACAAGAGTGTCAAATTGTCACATAATTAGGCCCATTTTAAGGTCTGCGTGACTGGGTCCAAACTGCAATTCCCAGCTAGGTCTGCATACATGTCAGCTACAATGCCCATTATTTCAGCACAATAAGCCCAGTCAAAAGTCAAGTTTTTTTAGTGGAAACCGTAGTTCTTTGTATAACAACATTAACCTTGAACCACCTGGCCCCAAAAGCAATCGCAAGCTTTGTCAACAGGCAAGCTGCCTAGACAAAGAAAATCAATCTTCTATCTCCTTTAAACCCAAATTACTGAGCTGAAACCATTTTTCCATCTTTAGTAACCTTTACCTTGACCACCTCGCCCTATTGTGATTGCATGCTAGGACTGATTGTATGCCACCTGCACACAGCAATTCAGTGTAAAACCTTCATAGAAACTCAAATTATTAAGCAGAAATCATTGTTTCTATTTTTTACTAACAACGACCTTGACCTTAAACTGACTGGCCTCAAATACAATCCAAAGCTGGGTCTGCAGGAAAGCTACCTGCACACTAAATGTAAATGCAATACCTCCATCCAAACTGATGTGAATGAGCGGAAACAATCTATTTTAAGTTATAATGACCTTGACATTGACCTAAGCAACCCCTAATACAATAGGTTTTCATTCAAACTTGCTACATGTATATCCAAAGTTCAATGAAGATTGATATATGGAAATTAAAGGTTGTGACCTGAAACAACTTTTTTGAGTAACAGAGCTGACGATGTTAATGTCGGAAAATTTGGAATATTTCAATGACCATAATTCAGGAATGCTTATGGTGATTTGTCTGGTTAACAAATTTAGCTGAGATTACATGCCCATAAATATTATCACCAAGTTTTAAGATGATCTGATTTGAACTCTTCAATGTAATAGCGAAAAGATTAATTTGAAAATTTTCTTATAATTCAAAGGCCATCATCCATGAGTGCTTCAATCTGGCTGGTTATGAAACTTGGTCAAGGTGTTGAGCCCAAAACATTATTCCCAAGTTTTATGATGATACCATTTAAACTCTATAAGTTAATGAGCAGACATTGTTCTCCAGGCCATAACCCGTTCTCTTCTCCCCACTGCAGGTGTTCCCATAACATCCCCATTTTTTAAACAGGCATTATATATACTTAAGAGGTATACTTCTTATTTGGTCACATTTATACAGCAAGTGCTATTTCAAATAAAGAAGGTTAAAATACATTTTTTTTAACTACATTGTACACATACTTCTCTGAGATGGCATCTGTTGAGTGACATTGTTTGGTTGCTGAGTACCAGGTCTTGGAGCGCTATTATTTGCTTGCTGGGTACCGGATGCGTTCCCGCCACTTCTGCCTACCCCACCCCCGCCCCTGCCTCGAGTTGGGGGTTGGGTACCGGACGTATTCCCGCCACTTCTGCCTCCCCCACCCCCACCGGGGCCTCGAGTTGGGGGTTTGATCCCCACGTCCGTCACCATGGTGTCGTCACATCCAGCTATGCATCCTGTGTACCTTGATGAAATAGAAGTAGAAATGATTCATTTACATGATTTATTTTCTAATTGTGTCGCGTTCTGAGAAAACTGGGCATAATGCTTGTGCGTAAATTGTCATCCCAGATTAACCTGTGCAGTCCGCACAGTCAAATCAGGGTCGACAATTTCCGCTTTTATGGAATTTTTTGTTTAAATAATGTCTCTTCTTAGCCAAAATCAAGTTAAGGCAGAAAGTGTCATCCCTGATTAGCCTGTGCGGACTGCACAGGATAATCTGGGACGACACTTAACGCACATGCATTTTGCCCAGTTTTCTCAGAACACGACACAATTTTGCAGTGGGATACAACATTCATATCATCCATGGAAAAGAAGAGCTTATGTACATGAAAATATGTTAATTATCCCCCTTTTTCCAGTTATGAAATTTATCTTAAAAGCAATCTTTTCTGTTTATGCCAATATTTTGGTATATGTTACAGTTACAAAAACACAATGTATGTGTAATTAACATAAAACATTGCAGGGTAGATTCCACCCCAACCAGGAATACAATTTTATACTTACACTATTTTAGATTTTTGTTGTTGTTGATAAACAATTCAATTATTCAGTACTGCACTTACTCTAGTGGGACTATTGGTGGTACGGAGCCTCGCTTGAACTTGAAAGCAATCAGGTTTGTACCAGGTCCACACTGCAACAAGGAAAGATATAAATATGAGTATTGTTCTGAGAAAACGGGGCATAATGCATGTGCGTAAAGTGTCGTCCCAGATTAGCCTGTGCAGTCCACACAGGCTAATCAGAGACATCACTTACCGCTTTTATGGAAATTTTTGTTTAAAGGAAGTCTCTTCTAAGCAAAAATCCAGTTAAGGCGGAAAGTGATGTCCCTGATTAGCCTGTGCGAACTGCACAGGCATTAAGCCCTGTTTTCCCAGAGGGAGGCTCATATAAATTTCTTCATCACATTAACCAGCCATCAGTGATTACCAGAATGAATCATAACATAAAACAGAGTGTTCTGGTAGGCAATGAAAAGCGTTTAAATTACTCAATGATGGAGAAATATACATCTATCACTGAATACAAATGTACACACAAAAAAGTTACGAATTTCCTGATGGTCAAGTTTTGTTAAATTGGACAGTCAATCCCATGTTTGCAAGTTCACTCCTAGGCTTGGGAAATAATTTGCATGGGGATTGATTTTACAATAACTTTTACACCATTCTTCCCCTATCTCAGACTCTATGATAGTCTTGACAGGGCAGTTTAAAGTAACTCGCACTAGCATGTGAACTTTGTACTTATAATTCAGTTTACCCAGGAAAAGTGTAAGTAGGCTTACTGATCGCCATCATATGACTGAAATACATGTTCTGTTAACCCATTTATGCCTAGTGGACTCTCCCATCCTTCTAAATTGGATCAATTTATTTCAAAAATTAGGGATGTCTAGTATATTTATTTCTATATTTAGAATAGTTCTTACAGAAATGCCTTTAAGCAAACAGCGCAGACCCTGATGAGACGCCGCATCATGCGGCGTCTCATCTGGGTCTACGCTGTTTGCCATGGCCTTTTTTCTAGACGCTAGGCATAAATCTGTTAAAGCGGTGAAAACTTTAAAGGAGCCTCCCTCTGGTAAAAAAAGGTTTAATGCATGTGCGTAAAGTGTAATCCCAGGTAAGCCTTTGCAGTTCGCACAGGCTAATCAGAGATGACACATTCCCTTAAATGGAATTTTTTGTTTAAAGTAAGTCTCTTCTAAATGAAAATCCAGTTAAGGCGGAAAGTATTGTCCCTTATTAGCCTGTGTGGACTGCACAGGCTAATCTAGGATGACACTTAACGCACATGCATTAACTACTACTCCAGAACTAGGCTCAAATCAAAGAACAAGCTCCTACCCTTGGGCAGACATCAGATGTGACGGAGGCTTCCAATACACCACCTGGGAACCATACGGCATTCTTGCATTCTGGGAATCCCATACAGCCAATGTAGTACCTTACAAAACAATCATGGTTCTTGTGATACTAGTGAGTCATGCTCAGGAAAAATGGGGCTTAATGCATGTGCAAACAGTGTCGTCCCAGATTAGCCTGTGAAGTCCACACAGACTAAGCAGGGACGTAACTTTCTGCTTTAATGGAATATTTCGTTCAAAGGAATTTACTTCTAAACAAAAATCCAGTCTAGGCGGAAAGTGTCCCTGATAAGCCTTTGCTGACTGCACAGGCTAATCTGGGACGACACTTTATCAGCATGAATTAAGCCCTGTTTTCCCAGAGCGAGGCTCTTATACTAGTTTTTGTCAACAAAAACGGGACAAATAAATAAATATTAGGGAATATGTCGAAAAAAGGAGACCACTAAATAGGGGATTTTGATGTTTTGTCAACAAAAGAAAGACAACAACATAGATATGGGATTTCGTTAGCAAACAAAATTTCACCATGTATACAAGTTCTCTGAATTTTTCAACTAAAGGGAGACAAATAAATCAGAATATATGAATTTGTCATTAATTGGGAACAAAAAATCAGGATTGAGGAATTCGTCAACAAAATGAAAACCAAATAAAGATATCCTGATTAGTAACAAAATGGATACAACTAAATCAGGATTCAAAAATTCAAAAAAATTTGGACAAATAAAACTAAATATAAACATTGTATGGAAGATAACTTAAAACAAATTAAGGCATTAGTATGGTGACATTGAATAAAGGATATGAGAATTTGTTACAAACAGCTCAGCAGCATACACACCCATTGCCATCTTTCTTAGACCTCAGTAACATATCAGATCCACAGTTGGGGCATTTCATAACAGGACTAGACGAGGATGTATTCAGAACTGAAACAAACACAAAATAACACATCCTCAGGGTTCTCATTATTGACCAATTATAAATCTATTGCAATCAAATGTATTGCGTAATGTTTTGGTTGTTCAGGAAATCTAAAATTATGACCAGTAATGGGAGTATATTCAGGTTTCATTGACCCCTGGACAATTTGGTAAGATTTAAAAAAAAAAAATCACTTGTTTCATTATTTAAAGAGACAACAATTCAGCGTAACTTTTTGTTTGACTAATATTGAATATTTGGTTATGTTGAACATAAAGAATGCCAAAATACTGTTCATGTTGGCTATTTACCACAATGGGAAAATAAAGTAACCCGGTAATTTACATAACAGAAAATTGCTAAAAACTTAAACTGCCAGATCAGCTGATGAATTTTCATTTTTTATGACGACAGCTCATTTGTTAAGAAGTCATTTATGTTATTTAATTGTTCGATAACCATGAGCTTTTGAGACAGAATTTCATTCATGTTCATAGCTTACAGGCGGTTGGCTTCACTGGGCGTTAAAGTTTGAAGCAATCGGGCTGTTATTTCTTGAATGTGATGATAGGATAAATGGATAAATAAGATATGAATAGGATAAATGTTGACTGACCACTGTCAGCAGGGGCTGGCTGGGCCTCCTCTCCAAGAAAATGGGCCAACGACTCATCTATCTTCTCTGCCTGCAATTGAATGAATATTTAGGAGTCCCGTTCTGGGAAAACTGGGCTAAATGCATGTGGGTAAATTGCCATCCCAAGCTGCAAAGACTAATAAAGGACGGCACTTTCCAATTTTATAGAATTGTTCGTTTAAAGGAAGTCTGTTCTAAACAAAAATCCAGTCTCGGTGGAAAGTGTCCTTCCTGATTAGCCTGTGTTGACTGCACAGGCTTATCTGGGCCGACACTTTATGCACATGAGATCTGTCAGCACCTGAGGCTGCATTTTGTGAGGACCTGGAGTGTGCCCCAGCACTCCTAACTAATTAACTTTACTTATGACACTCACAAAACTTGTATGGAATTTTGATTAAGAGCTGCAATTCCCAGCGACTTAGTTTTTACCGAAAGATTTTCAATTTTTGGTGTGGTCTTGTGCTGAGGGGGAAAAGCCAGGGCCCCCAAAGAAAACCCCACCTGTCTGGTATGGTAACCACCAACCAAGCTCAAATGTACCTGGGAGCTAGGATTGAACCCACATTGCCCAGGTGAGAATGGAAGGTCCAAACCACTGCGCTAACTGGACAGCCATCTGACAGGCTTAATAAATGATCACAACAAGCCAATTCGTTGAATTAATATCCCCGCAAAATAAATTGTATTTATGGATTGGTGCAAATCCCTTGACATAAGGTATAATCCTGAAAAAAAAATAAGCCTAGGGAAATTTGTGTTATAGATTGCAATTCTCCTCATTGATATCTATACACCCATGAAGTTTCTCTTTGAAATCTTGTACAGTATCTGAGCTTTAGCCCTGAAAAGTTACATCATACAAAAACAACAAAGGGCAATAACTCTTATTTAAGAAAGTGTAGGGTTATGGTTGTCAAGCATGGCACTCCTCCTAATTGATACCAATACCCCAATGAAGTTTCTTGTTGAAGTCTTGTTTGGTATCTGAGATATAACCCTGAAAAGATACATCATACAAAAAAAGGGGCAATAACTCTTATTTAAGAAAGTCCAGGATTATGGTTCTTGAGCATGGCACTTCTCCACATTGATATCTATACACCCATGAAGATATAGCTCTGAAAAGTTTGTGACAGACGGACGGACTGATGGATGGACTGACTGACTGGCAACGCAGATTCTATATCTCTCCGCCTTTTGCGGGGGATAATAATAATACTCCCACTCACCAAGATGCAGTTGCTAAAACTGCAAAAACAAGCCGCCATAGCATATCTGGCTGACCCGTTGCTGGTGACTAACCTGTCTGCAGGCTTCTATAAACACCGCCTTGTACTTCTGCACTTGGGCCTGAAGAACTTCTGTAACAATGGAAATAGATCATAAAATGAGCCTCGCTCTGTGAAAAAGGGATTTAATGCATGTGCGTAAAGTGTTGTCCCAGATAAGCCTGTGCAGTCTGCACAGGCTATCAGGGACAACACTTTCCGCCTAAACTGGATTTTTGCTAAGAAGAGACATTCATAAAAGCGGAAAGTGTCCTCCCTGATTAGGCTTTGCAGACTGCACAGGCTGATCTGGGATGACAGTTTATGCGCATGCATAAAACCCTATGCACATGCATAAAACCCTCTTTTCACAGAGCAAGGCTCAATATTTTTTGTTCAGCCTAAATTTTCAGAGCAGTATCAGAGTTGCACAATAAACACTTCACCATTGTCAGTTATATTAAAATTAGCAATTCAAATTTCAATCAAAACACTTTAAAATAACATGTTTTGCTGGTTAACAATTTAATTCAACAGAGCAACTACATTGTGTGTGTTATTTCCAAGAGTGAAAGGTTTTGTAGCAAATCCTGGATAAGACAAGGTAAGAAAGACCGCTATGAGAGATTCAATACCTGCACATAATTATTTTGATTGTTGTTTTAGACAAAAGCAATCTACCTCTTAGTACTGTAAGCTATGACTAAGTAAATCAACATTTCTATGCAATTGCTGTAGCAGTGGGGGTGTAAGCTATTGATGTTACTTTCTTTGATATAATGGAAGAAATTCACAGATTTACAGACAGACACCAGCAAGCACACGTGCATTAACAGCCCAAAGGGTAGGGCAAATCATGCCCTTTACAAAGCTGTTGCGTTTAAATAATTCAACTTAAAATATATATTTACTAATCATAAGGTTTAACCCTTTGAGCGCTGGAACCGGATTTTGAAGGCCTTTGCAAACAGTTTGGATCCAGATGAGACGCCACAGAACGTGGCGTCTCATTAGGATCCAAACTGTTTGCTATTCTGATAGTGGTCTAAGAAAAAAATCGAAGAAAATGCTAATTTTAGAAATTCAGCAGACGACATTTTAGCAGACGACAAATTTCCCAGCATGCAAAGGGTTAAGCATTCTTATAACTTACCATGCTTTTGCTTTTGTCCTTCACATATTCTGAAATGTAGAATTTATACATTTAAACATGTATCTGCTCCAGATCAGAATAAGACTTTTTTTAATAATATAAACAATCATAAATCAGAAAAACATGAAACTGGTTGGGAACATTGATGTGTATAGTTATGTGTCTGGATAACAATCTTCAATGTAAAGTACACGAACAAAGTATATTGAACAATGCATTGGCCTGTGTTCAAGTTGTATTTGTTGTAATTCTGCTTAAAAAAAACAACAGACGTAACAATTGTTGTCATCACAGGTAATGAAGGCATCCCCCTTTTCAAGCTCACCTTTTCAAATCTGCCTCCAGTTCAGCTCGCAAATGAGGCTTGGACATCTCATAGCCCATGGCATCATAACCTACATATTAAAGGAAAACGCACAGTTAAAGAGGACCTGTAAGTCAGCATGTAGTTTTTGAACCCATGGTTGCCACAGGAAAAGATTTGAGACCCACAGAGTGCTGCATAAAAGAGGCAGGGTCGAGATCCAGACCAGCCTGGGGACATTTCGTCTACTAAATGTATAAGTCATGTAAATGACATTTTTATACATTTTTACTTTTTTTCCATGTTTGTGTTTATTAAGGGGACATACATCAACTGTTAAAATATTAAGACAACCTTTTATGTAAAAATAATGTTTTTACCAAATTTTCCAAATTGACATGAGCAAACAAATGTCATTTTCTGAATGCAAAAAAAGTAGCGTTACTGACATTTTGTAAAATTTTCAGGAGAAGCAAAAAACTGTTATATTAAAATAATAAACATTTTTTTTCATATTCCAATTTTCTAATTAAAGTATTATAATAAAATTTGAAAAACAAAACAAAACTCCAAATTGAGATGTCTTTTTTAAAACAATAAATAATTAAGAAAAGAGCAGTTACCATAATTTCAACACTGAACATGTTGAATGCAAAAAATAACGCAAGTGCTAGATAACTGTGTTTCAGAAAATATGTAATCCTGAACAATTTACAAACTGTCAGTTACCCTTGTTATTACATTCAATAGACGATTTTTCAAATAATTGAAATAATCCAGAGTATTTTAAGTAAACCATCTATATGATTTTTATACACAGTCTCTTCATTTGAAATTAAATGTTTACAAAAATAAATTTAAAGTTGAAATATCAAAACCCAAACTATAATATAGTGGCAAAAAAAACTGAAAAATTAACAGTTGTATTGTATTATGTTTAATCCACTTGAACTTTGTCAAAACATTACATTTTGCTAGACAGCACAGGACAACATCTGTTTGCTGCAGATATGTTTTACACAGTTAACATAAAAATCAAATAACTGGTGGCTAATTTATTCATTGAGTGCATTAGTACATGTATACCCATTTGCATCCGCTAATTTACCTACATAGCTGAATTTAGGAAAACCTTTTTTCCAGAATGAGGCTCATACTGTCATTGTGTTTTAGACACCAAATTACGTGGTTTTCTTTGGTGCTAGTGTGGGTATTATATCACTTGAAGGAGATCTCCCCGTCTGTTCTTATTTTATGATCGTCCAGTAGTCGTCAAAAGAAAGATGCTCCTTTATGACAGTGCAGTAATTTACAGAATTTCATATCGCAGATATTCATTGATATTGAAACTTAAATTAAAAAAGATGTTCAACCTTTAATTTATGTATGTACAAGTCCAGAGTGGAAGCTGTGGGTTATCTTGCGGGATAATAAAGGGAAAGGGTAGGGGGAGAAGAGCAAAAAGGAAAAGGACACAGCCCCCTGTCTTTCCTATCCATATGAACCTCGTTCTGGGAAAACTGGGCTTAATGCATTTGTGTAAAAAGTCATCCCAGATTAGCCTGTGCAGTCTGCACAGGATAATCAGGTACGACTCTTCCGGCCCACACTGTATTTTCGTTTGGAAGAGACTTCTTTTAAACATAAAATTCCATAAATACAATGCGGAATGTGTTGACCCTGATAAACCTGTGCGGACTGCACAGGACTGCACAGGCTACTCTGAGACGACACTAAATGCACATGTTTTAAGCCCAGTTTTCCCAGAACGAGGTTCATAAAAAGTGCACTAACCTTCCACCAGCCCCATTCCTAGCTGTCCAGGTACAAATCTTCCGTCGGGTCTCACCCCCACATAGTTACGTGTCTTGATGGTCTCAATGTGCTCAGCATGGGTGGCATCAGTGCCTGCAGAACAAAAGACTCTTATCATTCTAATGTGCTCTAAGTGATGCAGTTTCACATCAAATTACACGGTTATTTTCTGGAAATATTTTATTTAATTCAACTGAACATTTGTAAATTTCAACAACAAAATGGCGCTTTGTACAGCTTAAAAACCAAACAAGGGCATTAAATTTGTTTGTGGGTTTGAATAGATTGTTTGCCCCTTTCAACAGTATTTCAGCCACATGTATATCAGTGCGGTCAGTTAGCCAGTGCTCTACCAAACAAGCTAGCTGGCATTAAAACTATATACTTAAACTAAGTAATGTCAACAATAATAAGAAACGTTAATGTTTTAGACAACTTCTGGATCAGCATAAGAGAAAAACAGATGTATTAACACAATAGAAAACCACTTAATTTGGTGTCACAAACACTATGATAGGAGCCTTATTTTGGGAGAACTGAATCAATGCATGTACGTAAATTGTCATCCCAGATTAGCCTGTGCAGTTCACACAGGCTGATCAGTTTAAAGTTAAAACATATCAACTGTTATGGAATTATTCTGTTTAAAGGTATCTTCTAAACAAAAATCTACTTTAGGCAGAAAGTGTTGTCCCTGATTAGCATTTGTGTCGTGTTCTGAGAAAACTGGGCAAAATGCTTGTGCGTAAATTGTCATCCCAGATTAGCCTGTGCAGTCCGCACAGGCTAATCCGGGACGACAATTTCCGCTTTTATGGAATTTTTTCGTTTAAATGATGTCTGTTCTTAGCGAAAATCCAGTTTTAGCGGAAAGTGTCGTCCCGGATTAGCCTGTGCGGACTGCACAGGCTAATCTGGGATGACACTTTACGCACATGCATTTTGTCCAGTTTTCTCAGAACACGACACATTTAGCAGTTTTCCAAGAGGACGGCACATAGTATACACACCTATTCCATGCTTATCCATGAGAGCAATCAAATCAGCTTCATTCAGGAGGGGTGGGGGCGCAGTCTCCCCACATTTCATCTAAAATACATGCAAAACATGTTACAAGTTTGTAAGATATATTTACACTCGGATGAGTTATGTGCATATTTTAAAAATATTCATACATAATTCTTTGAAGATTCATATATTCTTATATTATTCTAAAAACAGTTAAAAAGAAGTTAACTTTAATTGAGAAATTATACCTTTTGGAAGAATGGAAAAAAAAATGCTCTTTAAAAGAATTTAATTTGGTAATTATATACATTGTTCCTAGATCTAAATCTTCGAAAAAGAATGGGTGTCAAGCAAAAATTTGTATTCAAAATAGTACTCACATCAATAGACGTTGGTTCAAACTCATCACCTTTGTCGAACACTGGAATTTCCTGGACAGGAAAATCAAAACAATCACTTTATGAATTAAGCAAAGCATGCTTTGGTTTGTTCTTTTTGTATGTTTTTTTGTTTTGTTTTTCTGTAAACAATTCCATTAGAAACAACTAGAAAAATATTAATTTATAGACAGCATATACCAATATGAGATTTCCAAAGATATTTTAGTAATGAGTTGCTGTGTATAAATTGATAACATTTACTAAGCAATCACTTCATAAATGTGGCTGTGCTTAATAACATTGTATTACCCAATAAAACATAGCAGTTAATAAGCATTAACTTATCATGGTTTAAGCTTTTTTTGCAAAAACAAGTCCACATCTTGATACACACATATTCATTTGTACTTGGCTAACAACTGAGTCTTGTTCTAGGAAAACAGGACTTAAGGCATGTGCGTAAAGTGTTGTCGCAGATTAGCCTGTTAGTTGGCACAGGCTAATCAGAAATGCCACTTTCTGCCTGAACTGGATTTTTGCTGAGAAGAGACTTCCTTTAAACAAAAAAATACCGTTAAAGCGTAAAGTGTTGTCCTTGATCAGCCTGTGCAAACTGCGCAGGATAATCTGGGAGGACACTTAATGCACATGCATTAAGCTCTGTTTGCCCAGAGCGAGGCACATTTTTATTTTAATCCTTCTACACTGTACCTTAGCATTCCACTTATCATATGGGTAGACATCCAGGTAGTTTCTGGCAGTGATCATCAGACCCGAAGCTGTGAACTGTGAACACAAGATGAACAGTCTTTGTCATCCATTATTGATTCCCCATAAATTATAATAAGAAAAACTTTTTTTGTAGACTAGTTAAGACTGATTTCAAAGAAGAATTTGTGACAATTTTGACGTTCAGAACCTCCAAACCCCCCCCCACTCCTGTGGATGTCCAATATCATAATATTAAGCAAAAAAGGGGCATAACTTTTGTAATTTTTTACAAGGATGATAAAAATTGCACATGCACAACTTCAGAAGGAACATTACATGGAAGTTTGTTGTTGAACGTTGAATAGTGTAGAAGACTGCCCGTCTAAAAGTTAGTGTCTACGGTCAGACAGACATTCAGACGGACAGACATCCATGGTGGTTCCAATATAACCCCCCTTAATCTTCGTAAAAAGTGGGTATAAGTACAGTAGAATTTACCAAGGAGAGGTTACAACATAAAAATGAACAATATGAAAAGCTGTGACATATCACATAGATTAACACCACATATGGGCATCAGAAAAAGTCCATTTCCATTGGGCATGTTGAAATCCTTACCCTCTCCTCCGCCACGTCAATCTCAACCGTCGTCTCGAAGCCCTGTGCATCCTGGGAACAACAAGCCAGGAAGTGTCGCACAACAAACTCATACACCTTCTTCTCATCACCCTAGCAACAGAACAAACTCTTTGAGACACTTGACGCTTTTGATAACTTTAACTTACGCCCATGTTTTTAAAGCACCCGCAGCAAAATTTAACAATATATCAGGGATAAGTACTTCTTATTCAGTAGCCAACATTGTTTTTGGAGAGAAGGACCAGGAAATTGATGAATTTGAGATTTTTTTCTTTCTTGAACAGAAAAATTATAAGGACAAAAACCTTATCCACCAATAAACTTAAAGGATAATATTAATTTAGCAATCTGATTAGCACCATGTTTTTCCAACTTTGTTTAAATTTAGATACAAGTGGTTTGCAAAGGGAAAAAAAAGGGGTAAATGTGAACCTGTTCTGAGATAAAACAAACCGCTGCCAAGACTGTTATTTCTAGTTCAGATCATAATGGTGATAGTACCAATTGTTGCAATTTCTATGTAAATACAATGTGTTATAAAAGTATTATACTATTTTACCATGCTATTGAATCAAAGTTCTCAACCAAACTCAATCTTATATACCTGTAGGTTATCTGTGTATTTGGTGGGGTGGATAGGAGGATGAGCATTGTCCGTCTTGTTGCCGTTTCTGGGGCTGGGACCTCTCTCCAGCACCCCCTGGGCAAACCCTGAAAGGTTACACACCACTATACAATGGTCCGGGGTAAACGAAATGTCAACGTACAAGGAGCTGCTAAAAGGGGCAAGGTGGAAAACCAAACTAGTCTGGTTACACTTTTTGTATTGACCAATCCAGAAGGGCAGCAGGGAGGAAGAGGTGGGGGAGACTAAAAGTAGAGCAGGGTGATACTTAGATCTTGACCTTTTCCTTAATCTCTTTAACATAAAGTGGGTTTTCAAGAAAATAGATAAAAGCCACCCAGGATGAGATTAAATGCTTAATTAAATTGTGTCACACATTTTTGCCCTTTATCATTTTCTCTTATTGAAGGCACTAGCATGTGTGTAAAGTGTCTCCTAAGATTAGCCTGTGCAATTCGCACAGGGATGCCACTTTCCATCTTAATTGGATTTTCACTAAGAAGAGACTTCCTTTAAACGAGAAATACCAGAAAAGTGAAAAGGGTCGTCCCTGATCCTCCCAGGCTAATCAGAGATGACACTTTACCCACATGCATTAAACCCCATTTTCCCAGGCTGAGACTCTTACATACCTCCCCAGTTGGGGTCCCGCGTCTGAGCCTCGACCAGGGAGGCAAGGTCAATCTCCTTCGTGAACATGTTGGTTTCTGTCCTCGGGTAGCTGATGAGCCCACTCGTGTACAGCTTCTCCGCTATCCGCATCGTCTCCTTGGCATTGATATGCAGCTTTCGGGAGGCAAGCTTTTCCATTTCCTGGAAGGGAACACAATAAACGGATCTGGGACTTGCCACTAAAATTTCACTAACTCCCCAGCTATTGTTATAACATTATTTTCATTCATCAAAATTCACAAACATCCCCAAATGCTCGTTGTAAAACACAAACAAAGTACGCATGTTGTTTTGTATTGAATGTTTTAACTGCTAAGCACTTGATATCCTCAAGCTATGATTGGCTAATATCGCAAATTTATTAAAATGTAATAGATGCGGAAATTTCAATTGACGAGAAAGCACTTGTCATTCTATAATTGAATTTACCAATCATTGGTGTTATATTTGTAATGGTGAGCAAAAACACATGGCTTCATAATCTGATCAATAAACTGTAATCCCTAGGACTAGCAACTGTAAGGCTTGGCTCGAGATTTCTGTCTATTAATTAGTTGCATTACACTGTGATACACTTCTTAGCAACATATATTTCAAAAGAAGCATTTCATGTACATTGATTACAAACGTACCTAATTGAAGCATTTATTGATAATAAAATGTGGCGTGCTCTGAGAAAACTGAGCAAAATGCATGTGCGTAAAGTGTCATCCCAGATTAGCACAGGCTAATCCGGGACGACAATTTCCGCTTTAACTGGATTTTTACTACGCAGAGACATCATTTAAACGAAAAATTTCATAAAAGCGGAAATTGTCATCCCTGATTAGCCTGTGCAGACTGCACAGGCTAATCTGGGATGACAATTTTCGCACAAGATTTATGCCCAGTTATCTCAGAACATGCCACAAATGGCTGTTAAAAATAAGAAATTAGTTCTAAGAATCACAGGCCCATGTAGATATTATAATCATACCTTTCTGTAAACAAATAATGTCTATAAAATATTTTATTAAAAGGAAAATGTTATATTGTATATACATATTGTATGTACCTAACTTACAAGACTCGCATATGCAATTTGGAAAGTCAGCTTCTCAATTGCAATTTTAATGCAATTCAGCAGTCACATTTTAAACTTAAATTTAAATGGCATTTGGCATTTACCTTTTCAACTGAAATGTGTATACGAATTGGCAGTGACCATTTCAACTGAAATTTACATGTAATTTGGCAATTCCTTTTCAATTAAAATTAACAACAGAGGTTTCTGTAAGCTTTATTGCGTAGACACTTAGTAAAAAGTTTTATTATTCCGTTGTCTTTGTTCATGCATAGTTTTAGTTCTAGACGACTTTTCTATCATGACTAAGACAGAGAGCTTACCACCGTGTCCAAAGCCTGTGGTCGCCATTTGCTTTTACTTCGACCTTTTGTATCTACAACCCTCGCCAATGGGGACTGAAACGCAGTAAATATACACGTATGTTAGTCTATTTATCAAAGTTTAACATAAGTTCTCTTGATGAAGAATTCACTTAAAACGACACATTTTCTGCAATAATTGGTGTGTAATTAAAATCTAGCCAGGTTGAGGGGTGGAAATTACCATTTGCCCGATCCAATTGGCGAGCAAAATTTTGCTCTGGGCGAGTATGAAAACCCAAATACTGGCCTGATCAGCGGAACCGGTTTGCAGGTCAGTCAAATCCCTAATTTTGTAAAACGTGCTTTTCTGGAAGCGACATGATTAGACTGTGTTGATCCCATAACAATAACAAGACATGTGTGTTGTCATAGGGTTTATATTTACATTGACACCATTTATTTTCCACTCAGTGTCTAAACAGCATAATATTCACAATTTATTAGAAGAACAATCCTGCCTTCAAAGGGGTGACTGTTAACCCCCCAAAACTTAGGGCGACTACACAATGGGTAAAGGCGACATAGACATGAGCCTCGTTCTGGGAAAATGGGATTTAATGCATGTGCGTAAAGTGTTGTCCCAGATTTGCCTATGCAGTTTGCACAGGCTTATAAGGGACGACACTTTCCTCCTGAACTTGATTCATCCAAGAAAGGACTTGCTAAAAACTAAAAATTCCATGAAAGAGGAAAAATTGTCGTCCCTGATTAGCCTGTGCGGATAGGCTAATCCAGGACGAAACTTTACGCATATGCATTAAACCCACTTTTCCAGAGCAGGGCTCACATAATTTTTCAACTGATAGCCCTGCAAGGCAAGCGGCTGTTAACGGATTTTACACCCCTGCAGGTCTAAACTGTACATTTTTCATTCTATAAAATGTGTTACAAAAATAGTTCATAATACTATAGCAGCATAAAAAAGTAATATGTCCGAAAATTGGAAAGAATCACAAATTTGCATATGTAAATATATAAAAATTGGAGTTTCGAACCTTGTCCATATAACACATGTATGTAGATATATACATAAGAAAATGTGGTTAATTAGAGATCTTTGTTCACCTACCTCCAGACACTGTTCATACAAGATGAAGCAGGCCATATAGTCAAACAGTCGGTTCCTGTAATGCATTTTAACAGATGTTAACTAAATTGGCTGCTTACAAATTATGCAACTGGGGCCAAGTAAGATGAGTGTAATTAATATACATGTTTAGTTAAAATCTGTCAAAATGTTAAAATGGCCACAGTAACATAAATTAACTGCTGAATCAAGCTTTCCAAATACATTTTTGTAATTTTAAAGTGGGTGTTTATTCTAAATAAATAGCACTGGTATTGTCTAAAATATTATATATATTGTGTTAAAATATTTGACAAGTAAGCTAATGTAATGTTTTAATTGTATTAATGTCTAAAGTTTAAAGGCTGTATGCCTAATTTTGAGCAACTGGCCCCATAAGCATAAAATCTTATAATATGCATTTTCCTGAGACTTGAATGAATAGGAACATTTACATTATTCAAGGTAAGAATAAATATCACAAAAAATATATAAAAAAGAAGCAGAAACCCCACCTTTTCCAGTTGAATTCCACATCAATGTCATCTTTCTTGTACCCCACTGTAATTAAGAATTAATATGAGAGCTCACTCACTCTGTGAAAAGGGGTTTTAATGCATGTGCGTAAAGTGTTGTCCCAGATTAGTCTGTGAAGCCTGCACAGGCTAATCAGGGACGACACTTTCCGCCCAAAATTGATTTTTGCTCAAATGAGACTTACTTTCTCTAAACGTAAATTATCATAAAAACCGAAAGTGTCGTCCATGATCAGCCTGTGTGGACTACTCATCTGGGACGACACTTTACGCATATGCATTAAGCCCAGTTTTCCAAGAATGAGGCTCAAATACAAATTTCACTATCTGACAAGTATTTATTTCATGCGTACAATTAATACATTTTCAGGATGTGAAAATAATGAGTGTTTTTTTTTAATCTAACATTTTAAAAACCACTTTTTTTTATAATTCTCTTTAAGAAAACTTATATCAGAAAGGCCTGGAAGAGAAGCCATATTATATGGACTATTGGCTTTTGCTTGTGGACTAGTTTATACAGGCAACAAACTTGTCCTAGGACAAGTTTACAATAATTACAAACACATAAACTTTACAACCACAAAGCAAAATAAAGTCCTCTCCCATGCAAATATTAAGGACAAAGCCCTATACATTATATTTATGATTTCCCCATTAATCAATTCGCATGATTTTTTAAAAATAAATGTTTTAATTTTTTCAACAGTTTTTTAGTCATACCACAGTGGTCAGTTAACCAAACAACACTTTTCATAAATAAATGTAAGCTGGTGTACCAGTACTAAGTACACATACTAATACTAATGCTAGTGACTGAAAACTGCCCTACTTGAATCAGAACTACAGGCGGGGTGAAATGGCAGTAGAAAAAATTTCATGACCAATCCCCACACAAGTTATGCAGCCGGGCCGGAATCAAACCCGCAATCTTCAGATTTGTAGTACATTGTTCTACCTAGTATCCTCCCTTGCCTACCTCTCAGTTTCCAGAAGGCCTCGGGCATAAACGCCTGCACCTGCTTGTATCTCTCCACCACAAATCCTAGCGTGGGAAACTGGCAGCTCCCGTAACTGATCAGCTGGTCAGCCAACACATTAGGGAATATCTTTTGTAGACGGAGAGTCTGAAACCTCGTGAATGCTGCCCCTGGATGAAAATGTGTATATAATATTATAATATATGAGCCTAGCTCTAGAAAAATGGGACTTAATGCATCTGCGTAAAGTGTCGTCCCATCATTTGAAGTTAAAAAGCATAAATGAACATTCACGACCTTCAAACATGAATTGTGACCTTGACCTTTCACCTAGAAGTTAAAGAATTGTACATCACACATCGTATGGTCATCATGGGAATAGCTTCCAAAAAATAATATTAAAATCCTCATATCCATTAAAAGTTGAAGAACTGAAATCAAAGCTAATTAAATACACTTTAACCTTAAGTTGTGAACTTGACCTTGTGTCGTGTTCTGAGAAAACTGGGCAAAATGCTTGTGCGTAAATTGTCATCCCAGATTAGCCTGTGCAGTCCGCTTTTATGGAATTTTTCGTTTAAATGATGTTTCTTCTTAGGGAAAATCCAGTTTAGGCGGACTGCACAGACTAATCTGGGATGACACTTTACGCACAAGCATTTTGCCCAGTTTTCTCAGAACACGACACATATTGACACCCTTCGAGGCATTCATAAGTTACAGAGTGGACACAATAATTCAGGAACATTGTCCTCAAATTGTGAGCTTTCATTCAGCAGAATGGGAAATATATGCAACCAGTGATTTTTATCTGATTTTGGGGAAAGGGCCTGGCCTTTTTTGAGGGGAAACAAATCGCGCGAAATGCCTGATTTGGGGGGAAAATAAGTAAGTCTAAAATAATCAAGTTAACATATTTTACTGTTTTAAAACAAATTCAAGGCAACAGATGATTTAATTATGCAAATTTGTCCATACTGGATCAGGTAAACTTATATAATTAAAGGGGATATGGCCGATATTCGGTGGGTATTTATGAAAGAAAAAAAAACAAACTGATGCAACACATCGTCTGTTCATTGTGAATAATAATCTAATAATTTCGTACATAGAAAACCATCCAGGCATGTAACAGCTACAGAGCTGAAACAAAATCTGGATAAACAGACCCACTCATAACCACCCACAGACGGGCTGCGTGATAACTACATGCCCTCCTTCGTGGTCATATAAAATGAGAAAATGATGGCATAAATAGAATACCAGGTAAGTGTTGAATACAGACATGTTTATTGCTGGCAGGAAAATGTAAAACACTCATTTTTTTAAGTTTAATATATCAACAGACTGCAGCAGGAGCCTTATTTGCCGTATCCCATCATTTTGTTGTAAATACACTTCAACACCGTTATTTCGAAGTCGTCGGGACCGTTAAAAAACTTTGGATTAATGATAATTCGAAACTAGAAATGGCGCGGCAGAGGCCGACGCGTATCCCCACACCAAATGTTTGACCTAGATGTGCCCCAGGGTTGGTAATGGGGCCATGCATAGTCGAGATTGACCGTATTGTCATAGATAAGTTCAGTATCAATTAGAAGTGAATTGGTGTAGAAATGAAAAGTTATAGTAAAGGCAATTTTGGGTGGGTGTGACCTATGTGGGCAGGGTGCCCCAGGGTTGGTAATGAAGCCATGCATAGTTGAGATTGACCGTATTGTCATAAGAGAAGTTCAGTATCAATTTGAAGTGAATCGGTGTAGAAATGAAGAAATTATAGTAAAGGCAATTTTGGGTGGGTGTGGTCTATGTGGGCGGGGCGCCCCAGGGTTGGTTATGGGGCCATGCATAGTTGAGATTGACCCTAATGTCATAAGAGAAGTTCAGTATCAATTTGAAGTGAATCCGTGTAGAAATGAAAAAATTATAGTAAATGGAAATTTTTGGTGGGTGTGGCCTATGTGGGTGGGGCGCCCCAGGGTTGGGAATGGGGCCATGCATGGTTGAGATTGACCGTATTGTCATAAGAGAGGTCCAGTATCAATTTGAAGTGAATCGGTGTAGAAATGAAGAAGTAAATGTAAAATAACCTTAAAAAATGAGTGATAATTTCTGACGCGGCCCCACCCCAACCCCCATAACTTTTGACCCAGGGGTCAGATCAAAATTCCAAATAGTGCAGGGTCGCACATATGCTCATAGCTACCATGTGTGTAAGTTTCAAGGTTCTAGTGCTAATAGTGTAGGCGGAGATAGTGGCCAGGACGGACGGACGGACGGACAACCGGACGGACAACCGGACGGACAACCGGACGGACAACCGGACGGCGGAGATCACCACAATATCCCCACCTTTTTTTCAAAAAGTGTGGGGATAATAAACATTTGACAGAAGACTTCTTTGATTCTGTAAAAATTAAACGTTGTGGAATTCGCATGGTTCGGTTACACGCTACTATTAATAATTGTTTTACTTAAAAACGTAAACTAGTAAGATAGCAATAGATTTCTACTTGAAACAAACGGAGGAATAAAATGATTCTTTTTCTACTTTTATTTTTCTCTAATTACAGAACATATAAATGAATAGCACAAATTATCAGAACATATAAATTATCATACATGTAAATACATATGAATACATATGAATTCATTTTCGGAAATGAATTAACATTTTTTGAAATAAGACGTGATGTTTCTCTTGCTCGACATTTGGTTGGGAAAATAGTTCTGTAACGTGGTTGACTTGTTTGTATCAGACATTTTGTAATGATTTTTTATAAAAAAGGTAGAGTTTATATATGATGCATTTAATTTGACCACATTTACTCAGACCTAACGTAACAAGTTTGTTTCGTACTAAAAAATGCAAAACTACATAAATAGTTATTATCGGCTTTTGATGACATTATAAAATTAACACGCTACACGCAGACGACAAAGGTGTAATTATCGGCTTTTGACTCGCCACGTGCAGACGACAAAATTACGCTCTGTGTTGTGCAGTTTTGACTTCGGTTTAAAGACTGATCATTAGGTGCGAATTATAGTGTTGGGACTGACAGAATCACTTCGAATTAACAATTTTTTCGGTTTAACGAAGTTCGGATTAACAACGAAATTTTACATTAAACAAAGAAGAACCAAAATCGAGACCCAAAAAATACTTCGAAATAACTGTGAATTCGGATTATCGGTGTACGAAATAACGGTGTTGAAGTGTATTACACTAAATAGACCAGTGTCAATAGACTTATCCCGAGTAAAGTACGAGTTTTACAAAACCCCACTTATTACCCCAGTACAAACAACGCTGGCGCATTATATCAACCTATGATAACTAACTTTAACCCTTTGCATGCTGTGAAATTTGTCGTCTGCTAAAATGTCGTCTGCTGAATTTCAAAGTGAGCATTTTCTAATTTTTTTCAAAGAATACTATCAGAATAGCAAACTGTTTGAATCCTGATGAGACGCCACGTTCTGTGGCGTCTCATCAGGATCCAAACTGTTTGCAAAGACCTTTAAAATCTGGTTCCAGCGCTCAAAGGGTTAAATAATAACTGTTGATATGATGTGTGATTTTGAAAGGATTACAAATGGGTCAGCTTTATTTGTACCAGCAGATTAGTGATTTTTTCCAAAAAGTTGCTTTTTCTGGGATACATATATTTCTTCTGACAAAGAATGAAATGAACATACCAATACGGAGATCGAGTTCTTGCCTGACATCCACAGCGTCGCTAACTCTCGAGTCGGGCTGCAGAAGGTTGTCACAGGCTCTCTGTATGGCCCTGTCATAGGTAAAACCAATTTTGTTCAGGCTGGATTGCATCGAAAGAATACGGCTAATTCAAACATTCTTTAGTCCCTTTCCTGGGTACATGTAGATCCAGTACTTGGTGTCTTTGAGGGACATCTAAAGAACGCTCCGACAGTGGGGATCAAACCTGTGACCTCCAGACAAGGCCAAGTGGTTGTTGATAATACACAGTTAACGAGTCCATTTAATGTGTGCTTAGGGCGGCGACATTGATAAGTTCACAGGGCAAGAAGTCCATCAATTTATGTAAAACTCTGTAATTATGAAATTGTCTTTTTTAAGACAACAAATAACATTTCCCATAATGAATCAACATCTTTACTGACTACCCAAATCGGTTTACAACCTACTGTGCTCACAGCTACATTCTGAATACTGTTAAACATTATTTTGACTAAAATTTACTTATAGAAGTTTTAAAAAAAACTCTAAAGCTACTAATTGACGTAGCTCACTAATTGAAAATATCAGTAAGTAAGAGAGAGAAACAAACTAATTATACTATAATAGGATATATGTAACTGACTTCCATTTTAATGTGAAGGACGATTTAGACAATAACAGTTGTTCTGATCATTTATTTATTGAGATTACATCAGCTGCTTGGGGTGTGGAGATCAAGTGACTTCATCACTATAAAAGCATGTTTTACCAACAAAGAGACAGTAGTTTCAAATTGACACATTTTAAATGTTAATTCCAAAACATAACAAATTTAAACAAGAGCTGTGTTTGTGAAACACAATGCCCCCTACTGCGCTTTGAAGCCGCGTGTCAGCTATTTTATAAGCAAGGTTATATTTTGAATGTTAAGGCCACAGTGACCTTAACCTTTGACCTAGTGACCTCAAACCATGTTTGATTGTACATGTAGATGCTAATGAGATGCATGCACATGTGAAGTTTAAAGATCATAGACCCAAGAGTTTTCATTTTATGAGCATGGTTAAAGTTTTTGGACAGAATGACAGAATGAAAGACAGACAGGCCAAAAACAATATACTGTAACCCCCGTTTTTTAAAAAAGGGGCATAAAAATAATAATAACACAACATTAGAGAACAGAAGCTAAACAATTACATTCAGAGCGCGTCATAGTAGTGGCAAAACCCTACCATGCCACACTTCATTATATGTAGCAATCGAATAATTAATTTTGAGGTCTCTGTGGCATAATGGATATGATGTCCGCCTAGCGAACAAGATGTCATGGGTTCGATCCCCACTGTGGAAGCTTTCTTTAGATTTTCCCCAAAGACACCAAATACTGAAGTCCTTCATCAGACAAGTTTGTGTCTATTGACAGACAGACTAACTGACATCCATGAGGAATCCCAAATACTCCCTATTACTTTGTTTAAAGGGTTACACTAAGCCTTGTACTCAGAAAACTTAAAAATAATCGTGTTTGTCAAAATGGACGTATAGAAATCCTACTTTCGGTTTTAAAAGCGGTACCGTTTGAANACAAATTATCAGAACATATAAATTATCATACATGTAAATACATATGAATACATATGAATTCATTTTCGGAAATGAATTAACATTTTTTGAAATAAGACGTGATGTTTCTCTTGCTCGACATTTGGTTGGGAAAATAGTTCTGTAACGTGGTTGACTTGTTTGTATCAGACATTTTGTAATGATTTTTTATAAAAAAGGTAGAGTTTATATATGATGCATTTAATTTGACCACATTTACTCAGACCTAACGTAACAAGTTTGTTTCGTACTAAAAAATGCAAAACTACATAAATAGTTATTATCGGCTTTTGATGACATTATAAAATTAACACGCTACACGCAGACGACAAAGGTGTTATTATCGGCTTTTGACTCGCCACGTGCAGACGACAAAATTACGCTCAGTGTTTTGCAGTTTTGACTTCGGATTAAAGACTGATCATTAGGTGCGAATTATAGTGTTGGGACTGACAGAATCACTTCGAATTAACGATTTTTTCGGTTTAACGAAGTTCGGATTAACAACGAAATTTTACATTAAACAAAGAAGAACCAAAATCGAGACCCAAAAAATACTTCGAAATAACTGTGAATTCGGATTATCGGTGTACGAAATAACGGTGTTGAAGTGTATTACACTAAATAGACCAGTGTCAATAGACTTATCCCGAGTAAAGTACGAGTTTTACAAAACCCCACTTATTACCCCAGTACAAACAACGCTGGCGCATTATATCAACCTATGATAACTAACTTTAACCCTTTGCATGCTGTGAAATTTGTCGTCTGCTAAAATGTCGTCTGCTGAATTTCAAAGTGAGCATTTTCTAATTTTTTTCAAAGAATACTATCAGAATAGCAAACTGTTTGAATCCTGATGAGACGCCACGTTCTGTGGCGTCTCATCAGGATCCAAANTTCCTTTTTTGAATTTTCAGATCACCAGAAAGCTGCTGAAGCATCCAAACTGCGACAACATATGCTGGCTGCCAAGGAGGTTTCCATCAACAAGAACAGCAATAACTTATTAAATGTGCTGTTATTAAATAAAGTATTTAAATGTGCTGTGTATAAATGAACTTATTTAAGGTGCCTTTATTAAATCAAATTATTAAACATACTGTACAATGCTTAGTTTGTATTATTAAAAGATGATCGTCTTTGATCAATGTGTCCCTTGTTTGGCAACAACTTTTGGAATTTGGCGAAAGTGGCGACAACTTTTTGAAGCCCAGAGGGAACCCTGAGATTGCACAAATTAGCCTGTGCAGATTGCAGACGCTAATCAGGGACGACACTTTCTGCCTAGACTGCATTCTCGTTTAGAAAGGACTACCTTTAAACAAAAAATACCATTTAAGCAGAAAGTTTTGTCCCTGATAAGCCTATGAAGACTACACAGGCTAATCTGGGACAACACTTTCCGCACTTGCATTAAGCCCCATTTTCCCAGAGCAAGGCTCATATTTATGTGTTTAACACATTTTTAAGAAAAAATCCATTTTAGAAACGGCTATTATACAGTGGTTGCTGGCTGGTTACCTGGCCGTGTTCTTGACCTCTCTGGCCTCACTCTCCGTGGGAGGCACCGGCAGCTGATTGAAGTCGGGAACTGGTGAACTCTGCAATGGACAACATGTTAGAACTACATCAACAAGCAGATTGGCCCCAATTGTGGTTTGAAATACAACTGATGCACAACGCACATTTAGTAGAACTTCACTATGAGGGACATAGAGAATATTATGTCGATGTCTACTAGGCAGTTGACTTTAAGGTTGTAGTTTATGATCACTTTCATATTAAATACTAGAATATATAAACACATTCATATTTGGGACTGGATTGTTTTTGTGGGCCTTCTTACATTAATGTTTGGGACTGGAGAGTTTTTGTGGGCATAATTACAGTTATATTTTGGACTGGCCTGTTTGTGTGGGCAAACTTAAAATACTTACATTTATTTTTGGGACTGACATGTATTTTTATGCCTATTTACAATTCTTTTTTTGGAACTGGAGCGTTTTTGTGTGCCTACTTACATTGATGTGTTGGACTCAAATGTCTGTGTATGCCTACTAATGATTATGTTTGGGACTGGAGTATTTTTATTGGCATACTTAAATTGACGCTTGGGACTGAAGGTTTTTGTTTGTGTCTACTTACATTGTATGACTATGTTTGGGACTGGAGTGTTTTTATTGGCCTACTTACATCCATGTTTGGTAAGTTACTGTTTAGTGGGCATACTTTCATTCATGTTTGGGACTAACTTGTTTGTGTGGGCATACTTACATTCATGTTTGGGACTAACTTGTTTGTGTGGGCATACTTACATTCATGTTTGGGACTACCTTGTTTGTGTGGGCATACTTACATTCATGTTTGGAACTGTCAAGTTTGTGTGGGCATACTTATATTTATGTTTGGAACTGGCAAGTTTGTGTGGGCATACTTACATTTACGTTTGAAACTGGCATGTTTGTGAGGGCATACTTACATTTATGTTTGGAACTGGCATGTTTGTGTGGGCATACTTAGATCTATGTTTGGAACTGGAATGTTTGTGTGGGCATACTTACGGTTACGTTTGGAACTGGCATGTTTGTGTGGGCATACTTAGATTTNAACACAAATTCGATGATCAGGAATTTTAACTAAAGTTTTACATGCCCTTTTCACAAGAATACTTACCAGTATGGCTATTCTGTTGTGAAGACATTTAGTGTTAGCAGGTAAGAAAAAGCCCCATGCATAACGACTCGCCCCCTAAAACTAAATGGTTTGCACCTTAAAGATTCATCCCTGATTTCATATCAACTCCTCCATTATTTAAAAACAATTCACCCCCTTACTATTATTGTGTGAAAGTATGTAATTATACTAAATAGTGTAAAAGCACACCAAAGTTTATATTTTGTTAATAATAGTTTGTTTTTATTTGTATGCCCCCTTTAAAAAAAAGGGGATATATTGTTTTTGGCCTGTCTGTCTGTCTGTAATTGTGTCCCAACACTTTTACCTTGGTCATAACTTTTGCAATATTGAACATAGCAACTTGATATTTGGCATGCATGTGTATCTCATGGAGCTGCACATTTTGAGTGGTGAAAGGTCAAGGTCATCCTTCAAGGTCAAAGGTCAAATATATTGCTTCAAAGCACAGTAGGGGGCATTGTGTTTCTGACAAACACAGCTCTTGTTTATTTAATTTGTTACACAAACATAAAATCCACACAAATTATTTACAAATACATACATTTCGATACTCTCCCATTTTTTTTCATGACTCGCACCTTATTTAATAAAGTCTTGCCCTCATTATATTGTTAAAAAATGTAAATAAAAGACCATCAACATATTTTTGTGATTTATTGAATATTTAGTATTTAAGAAACATAAAATACACACAAACATTCATAGTTTACAATTTTTACATATGAATTCAAGAGGTTTACAAACAAAAATGAAATTATGAAATTATTTACAATATCACAATTTTTATCGAAAAATTTTCACTCATAATTATTTTCATATTTAATAAACATCTACAAAGAGATATACAGCTACAAATATAAAAAGTCAATTGTTCTTTTAATTAACATATTTACACGGGCCCTTCGCACAATAGTCCAGAAACAGAGCTGGTGGTTAGGTCACTGTTTCGGAGTCAAAGGTTTTTACCTCACTTGCATCAAAAACCAAAAGTTTATTGAAAAGCTCTCTAGTCCGTTTCCTGGGTAGAACCAATACTTTATGTCTTTGGGGCAGATTTCAAGACTGCTCCAAAAGTGGGGATACAGCCCTAGAACTTCCCAGTTGCTAGGCAGACACCATATCCACTACGCTACAGTGACCTTAAATGATAATGTAAATAAATGTGTTTTCATACGTTTATTCTACCTTTGTATAATTAATTCATTCAGATCAATACCAATAATGTCATAGATCAGATGCAAGGGTCGACAATTTTTTTTTCAGCAACTTGCCCTGCAGGGCAAGTAGCTAGGAATTTTCACTTGCCCTGCTGAAATATGTACTTGCCCTGCAATTTATTGAAAAAATGCAATAAATTAGTAACTAATATGTTTCATTGTGATTTTCTATTGGTTATCATATAGAACTGTTAACTCATGAACTGCAGTAAAGTTAATAAACTGTTTAAACACTTTTTTAACTTGTTTGTTTTTCATTTTGTCCTCATGGTCACAATCATTATGATTACACTTTAGTAGCATTGGAGAGTCCGAAAGGCATTTTGTTAAACTCAAATAAGCCTCTGTGTGTACAAAAGGCAGTTTTCTCTTTGTCATTTTCGTCCATTAAAACTTGCGAATAGCCACTCTTTAAATCTAAAGATGTGAAGAATTTAGACCTTTTTTTTTAGCAGTATTAAAAGACCGTATACCATACTGTATAGGATACATTCACGGAACATACCAGTATTGGCGCGTAACGGGAACAGGACTTATTTTAGCGCAGTGTGCAATAATCAACATCCGGTTAATTTTTAATCGATTAAACATTGTTTTGTTTGGTAAAGATGTGTTAAAACTTGAAAATGTAATCTTTTCTGCCAGAAATGCTATCGCCCTTTAGGCCAAGCGCTGCCGGAATATTCACTCCTCCGGAGCCGATTTCTAATCGTAATTACGAGCGGGCGAGTGGATTTGTCGAGCCCTGAGATGGATATTGTTTATTAATGCCTTTTAAAAGATGTATGTTTACTTTGTATAATCATGTGTCAACAATAGTGGGGAAACAAAATATTAAGTGTGATTATTTGCAAATTTAAAAAATGTCAGCAATTTTTGTCTGATGTTTTCCCACTTTACTACTAGTGTCAGAAGTCCACAAAAAGGAAGACCTAACAATAGTTTTTACGGCTTTTTCGGGGCCTCAATTTCTTTCCACTTTCCTGCTCAAAAGGTATATATTTTTTCCCTGTAATAACTTTATGAATTACCATCTCAATGGAAGTCTAATTTTGAAAAAATGTACAGAAAAAAACTAAACATTGACAGAAATTGACTAAATAGCAGGTGTTTTTGTGAGTAATTCCAGTTATTTTCGTCAAAATATGTTATCCTCTTGATCCAGAAAAAATAATTCCCCTATTGTCATAAAGTGTTCCTATCAGAAGGACTGTGAGCAGGCCTTTTCCTGGCGTATCTACAGGTCCGTTTTAGGGACCCATTCCCATTCTGAAATTTAAAAAAATAATCCCAAAAAATAAAATTGAAATAAGTGTCATATGATTTTTATATCTCAATTTTATTTCAAGTACATCTAATAATGTATATAACTATAATTTATATGATTGTGTACTTCTATTTTGAATTATTATAAAGATAAATATTGAGTAAGTTTTTCCAAAATCAGTGAAAAAATTCCCAATCATGAATGCCGAGATTGCATGTTTTCCCAAAATAGCCAGAAAAAGCGTGACCAGAAAAAAGCATGACATGAAAGATAGATACAAGGCTAATAGAACTAGGTAAGAAAAAGACGAATAAGAGTAAGAATTGTTTATTAACCCTTTCTATGCTGGGAAATTTGTCGTCTGCTAAAATGTTGTCTG